>JAXQQM020090685.1:150000-360944 GCA_034641835.2 Pinus albicaulis
CCCATTTATCCATTCTCATGCAACAAGTCTATATACACATCTAGGCGTAACTCCGTTAGTGTCCTCCATTTTGTGCGTCGAATAACCGTATTATGCAGTTTTCTGATATTGAAACATTTACAAGTGCGTGATCTGCTATCCCGTGGTTTTTGATCCTTTTCAAAGACTATAAATCCTCGCCCATGGAATACAAGAATTTCCATGAGGATTTTTGGCTCCTCGACTCACCCCAGTTTCCGTATAGTAGACTTATATATCTCATATATTTGACTTCGTATTTAATAGGTTTTTCCGTGCAAGGTGATCGACCACCGGGCCCTTAATCAAACTCCCCAGCTGCCTACTCGCTAACATTTTTCAATATGTTAAAGTCTCAAGATCGAGGTAGGATGTATGCCTTCTCACTACATCTATCTCACGCAGCTACCACCACCATTGCTCCACTACTTTTCTCAGCAGTTCTATCGATGGTAACCGCACGTTTCGTTCATGGTATTTCACACATGCTTTACAATCTTTCCTCACACAAACCGTTATTACACAATAGATTTTTACACTAGGGTTTTTTCCTTTACTGGTCGTTATAACCATTCCACATGTGAGACATCATGGACAAAGCATTCAACCGTTCCATGGGGAAAACTAGGAAACAAATTTCCTCTAGCTTCACTCCAATGGAGGGAGAATACCGAATCGGATAGTTTAGAATACCCAGTGTTAGATCCTCGTACTTAGTTAGGGTTCAACTGCTACCTTTATATGTGTATCTTTTATATTCAATAGAATACCGTGAAATTATAATTTGTTACAATTCTTTCCCATTGTAACACAGCTGTAGGGTTGTTGTTCCCTCTTTCTATTATTGATCACAATGAATTCGTGCATCATGTGATTGTTATGATAGCTTTAGTTGTTTGGAAACTTAATGTTCATGGTTACTCGGTTTGTTAACATCTTCTCGTTTATACACATACGAAATTTAAATGACTCCTTTAAAAGATAGCCATCTATACCTACACACATGTTATTATGATTGGCTCGCTCAATTGGTCTATCATCTCAAACCCTCATTATTTACAATGTACTCATCTATACACCCAACCATTTGTCTCTACCGTCAATAGCCGTAGTTGCACTTACATAAGTTACCTAACCATTAATCCATCTAACAGTTGCAAAACGCAACATAACATAACAATTCATACATTCCATAATGTACTATAACATCACAACTTTCACAAATTGCATAAAGGACTATAACATCACAATTTCACAATTTCATAAAGGAATATAACATCACAATTTCATAAAGGAATATGTTTAACACGTACTTACAGATATCTCCAAATTTATGCATGCACACCTCTACTATGACCAGTCCTCCCAACCTTGGAATCCTCTTTATCTCCCATGATTCACCCCCGAGCAGAGATCCTCCCTGCACATAGTACCAACCCTCAACTGCTTTCGAGCAATGTGCTTCTAAGCTATGCTTTCCCAAGCATCGTTTCCCACCTCGCGTCCATACTCTGTCATGAGTATTCCTCAGTTTAGCCTAGGCTTCCCATTCTTTTTGGGACTCTTTAAAGTCGCTGTAAGCTTTTTCTCGCCTTTTTCCAGACTTTTTTCTCACCTCTTCCCAACTACTCCTCTTCATTGGGGGAAATTTAGATTTTTCTCTCAAAAATCTCAAATTAGAAATAATTTCTTTCAAGGATTTTTTGAAAGATTTGGGGAAAGTATTTTTTCCTTTTCCATCACCCTCATGGATTAGGCATGTGATCTCACTTTTCTATCCGGTCATACAGTGGGATGCACAATATTTTATTTATTTTTTTTCATAATTAAATAATTAACCATATCCACACACACAATCATCCACTGGGTCCACTCCCCCTTTGGAGTATGTATGTTCAAATGTCTAATTTGAAAAGCATAGAACTCCAAAAGTTACATATTCCCCTTCCGAAAATAAACACCGTCTTCTCGTGTTGAGCACCATTCGTACTTAGTTGATTTTGAACATAATTATGAATGCTTTTCCCTCATCTCGAGCTTCTCTGTGCCATGTAGCTTTTAGCAAGTAGTGCTCCATCGCACCTTTACCTAGCACGCTCTGTTCGTTTTCTCAATTCAATTCTTCTTTCTATCTTTGAGTGCGACTTCCGAAAGGAAATTCCTCTTCCCGTTCCACCCGACCAAATTTCAAATCAATCATGTGAGAAGCACCATGTACAAAAATTATAACTTTTCTTTTCACAAGGAGACATGAAATATATCAGAAATTTAATAAGCAATGGTAGCTAATGTATAAGCTATTAGTTTCAGCAACACTTCCTCGCTCTCCACTCTATTTACCGATGTCTGTGCAGTTGGTTTTCTTCCTACTTCTTTGCAAGAAGTCCGTATGAAAGATCTTTTATTCCTGTTTCTCCCGTCCACAATTCATACCAATGTAAGTAACATCAGTACATATAATTGATAATTCACAATAGCATTCTGCATTTCTAACAACTTTAAGACATTCAGCTATTAATAAAACTGTTCGAAAGTTCATACATGTTTAGAGCACTTTTTAGTACATACATTTATCCTTTCTTGTTTTTCAAAGTGAGATTTCTTTCCTCACGCAACCTGTTCAGCTTAGCTTTTTCTCGATTTTTCTAGGTGATTTATCTTCACCTTTTTTCCTCTTTGTTTCCGCAGTGCCCAATTTCTAGTTACACACCTGGCTAAACAAATTTTTTCAACTTTTTTCATTAGTACCTCATAAATGAGAGAAAACACCTGTATCATATGCATGGTTATGCTTTACCCCTTTCTCATTTTATAGTTGTACTTCTAGTATCTTTTCATTGTTTCTTTTGTTAGTTAATCAATTTAATTAGTAACAACTAGACTCATTAATAATCTCTACCATTCCATGCCTACCTCTCACATGAAATGGTATCCACTAGTTCAAAACTTAAGTGAACAATTTTGGAACTGATGGGTTTCCCCCACACCCAAGTCCAAAATACAGCTCATCCTCTTTTCTCTCGGTTTGTAGCTGTATGATTTCACATCATTTCTCTGTCTTTGAATTTAAGACTCAAGAAAATAAAATTTACACCACAAAATTTTATAGTGTGAATACATGTTTCCTTTTCTAGTGATAAATGTAATTTCTATAATTCATCACATTCACAAATATTAATACTTGATAATGTCAAAAATAAATTTGACACAGTTTCCCCTTTTTCAAAGACTCACCAGAATTTATGCATTTACTTTTAATTGTATGTTCATACTTTGCTAGTTCCCCTCTTCTCTTTCTCTCATTGGCTTATATACTAAAATAGAATTAATTAAAATGGAAAAGATTTTATAAATCATAAAAGTATTCCAACTTTTTCCTGAGTCATGAAAGAATTCCTTCTTTTCTAATGCATAAAAGCATTCTACTTTTTCTAGCAAAAGCAACCCATAAATCTCTCATGCTTTTATTGAGAGAAATATCACTTCTCCATAATTCTTTTATTCATTATCTCTAAACTTATAAAATATACCAACTGGAAGAATATAAATAAATAATTAAGAAATCATTCTTCCACTATTACAAGAATATTCTCCCTTAATTAAATCATCAGGAAAATTTTTATTTACCCCTTCATTCATTCATTCCTAACTCAATGTAATGGTTCCACAATTACTAAATCAACCATTTAATTGAAATTAAAACTTGTACTTAAATCTTCTTTTCTTTTATAGCAATACACATGCCTTATAAGATACATCTTCCACTTGTTCATATACTACTTACATCTCAAGCCTTGGGCAATATACATCTCATGAGCATATATATATATATATATCCACTAGGTTTGTATATATATCATATATATTTCCAACCAATGCCTCCAGTTTAGGAAATATATTTTTTTTTCCTCGAACTATCTAATTTAGATGTATTCCCTATGACTCTTCGAGGATATTGATATATCCACTCTCATTGTATATGAACGTTCATATATATTTCTACATAACATATATGTTCAATATGCAATTATTAACCATCTCTATATAATTATATCCATATGCTTGACTCCATGTTTTTATATTCATATCATGGCCTAGAAACATCTTTTATTAAGATACGGAAATCCCATTTATATTACACATAGAATTACCCTTATATACATATTACAAGCTATTGAACACATAATTATATGCCACCTATAATTATGTAGGTACCCATCCTATGAGATATTTGGACATATAATTAAATTCCCCTTATAATTATATACATACCTCTCTTAAAAGATATTGGATACATAAAGGAATTCTACATATAAGTGTTTATGGTTTTATATGGGTAACCTATAGTTCGCTACCTTTGAATAAAGCCTACATAGATTTCCCCCTTTTTGATACTATGGCAATTATGAGTGCGCATTATCGAATTTCATGCAATCGACCCACGATTCTTTTTACAATATGACAATTATAACTTAGTGAGGTCGAATTTCATAAAACCGGCCAAGGTACATGGTCATATACCCAACGACCATTTAAATATCAAACGACCATTTAAATAATCAACGACCATTTAATTAATCAAAGATTAATACGCCGACACCGATATAACGTGGAGGGGTTGATATACGATTTCATTAACCCTGCGTCGTACAGGAACACCGCCCCAACCTTTCATGAATCCCTATTATATTCATATATGTATCACCTGCAGCTTTCACATTAAAAGGTGTTATTAGAAGAATTAATTTGGTGTTCGTTGTAAGCCAGATCTACGTTTCTTTTTCGCCTGTACCAAGTCCGTCCATTTATTTAGCTATCTTTGATTTCTGAAAAATGTAGAGTTTCACTAGACTAGCCTGATCAACGATTTTATAACTCGATTTGATTGTACGTGTAATTTAACCAAGTGTATTGGCGTATTGCACAGGGTTACCAGTGCGGCTGCTCCGCGCAACCAACTAGCACGTCACACCATTATTTTTCGTGGCGTCTGGAATCCCTGTTCTACGTGTCGACTTCTGGGAGGCGGTACACCCTGCAATTACGGCTAGGGTGCTTACCAGCCGTCTAGTTTACAGTGGTATTCGGCGGTTGCTGGGATGAACCCTCGGATTTGAAATGTCCTGGTATTAACCTAATGCTGAGCGCATACGGCACCTAACTCTTTCCGACGCCACTTTGCTGTTCACGGTACTTTGTTTTTCTACGTGTTGCCTATGCTCAATTTGTTTTGGGATTTCTTTTCTCCTTCTCGGGTAGAGGGTTTAGGGTTACCACAGTACCTTACCCTGAAGGCCCTCCATCTATCGATACAGCAGGTTACATCCTTCTTCAGGTATACTATCCCTCATCGTCTCCTTTCTATAAGATGCTGGTTATTTCAAACGCATGGGTGTTTGTTTACATCTCGAGGGCGCGGGATAGTTCCCATTGGGTCTGTGCCGAGAGGGTAGCAGATCGCCGTCTCCATCTATGAACTGGAGATCCGAGGGCGAGTCTGTTCTCTTGTGCATTTTCGAAACCCTCGGGTTCCATCTTGCTGCAACTCGGCATTCTTATGCGGAGGTAACCTATTCTTTGGCTGCGCAGGTGTTAGGTTATTATGTTATCGTTCCGGCTTATTTGTTCAATGGTTCATCAGTCTGAAATCCGAGTGATATTCTCTGTGCCCCCCCTTCCTTGTGGACTAATGGCTATGCCTTATCGGGTTCCTGTGAGGCAGTTGGTACCGATTTTGCTATATCGGTGACCTCCCTCCTCGAACGACATTATTCTGTCTAACGACTGTATTTACTTGTTCAAGGATATCGCGGCATAGTTAGGCATATTTTTCTGAGAATTTACGCAGGATGCACTTACTGTTTGAATGTCTATAATTGTGATGGTTCGGCAGTAGTTAACTGAAAAATTCATATGGCTGGGTGGCTCATGGATCCGCCCAGCTCTCGCTCTACGAGCTATATTAGAAGTTTATATATGTATTCCTATGATCTGCGAAGTTCTATAGATTTCTGTTTAAAACCAAATTTGAAGCCGTGAGTTGATTTATGCTACCGGCATGAAATTTTAACCACGTCGCCATCGAAATCTAAATTCTTCTATTTTCGTTCACCTACAGATCGGGTTGTAATAATTATTTTTTTTTTTTTTTTTTTTTTCAGTTAGGTTAACGTCTGAGAAGACTCACTACCGTAGTAGTGATGGGTGTTTCTGTCGTTCTCGGTTTTTTTTTTTTTTTTTTTATTATTATTATTATTGCTAAATATAAATTTTACAGGAGATCTTCTAGCTAATTTTATTGCTCCGACCTTCTAAAATTGCAGAGTCGCCTTCTGACAGCAAGTAGGGTTACAGCTGTGTGACGCGTATACTTATCTTGTATTTGGCCGCACGAAATTCGTGTAAACAGATCGGCCTTATCTTTTTAATTTGTTTTGGTTGACCGATATAGTTGATACACCCGAGAGGGTTGATATAACTTATATCGTTTCTGCATTTAAATATCCCCAAAAGGTCTTTCGACATTACTATTTACTAACTAAGGGGTCGACTTTTAGTTTATATGCACGTTTCCATGTTTATTTGTGGAGGTAATGATATATCATAGCATATATGGAATTTATGTTCGTAGTGGTTTATGCAAGTTTCTTGTCACTACTTTAACAAGTAATATACTTTCATTTGTATAGTTTCTCTATATATATATATCTACACTTGCTACTATATTAGTATCGTTGTAAAGGCCATGTGAGTTACAATTCGGTTACCATAATTTCGTTACATAAGTATAGGTACCAATGTCACATGGTAATTGTAGAGGAAGTGAAAAATCATTAAGTGGTCTAATGAACTTATACCCTCATATTGGACTATGATGCTCAGATCCGGGAGGGAAGATAAATTTCTTTTTGTTTACCTAGTGGCTCTCTAATTGCTACCAATATTGGGTTTCTCGGTAGTATAGAATTTATTTCAAAGGTTGAAAAGATTAACATGTGAATTCCTACCTCTTTGATTACGATCCCGCCTCTAGAACATTAGCGCTTATGGTTTTTGTTTTGACCTGTAATAACTCATTGAAATGGAGGTAGGACGAAATATGAGCCAGACTCTCGGCGCATTCCCATGTTAAATTTGTTAGCTCTTACGCTGTGATCATTCAGTCATATGTAACCCCTTTGTTTTGAATAAGAAAACCGCATCAACGTTTGGTTTGCACATATAGGTCTATACTCCCTCACGTTATTGCCACCATCCGAAACGGCAGTGCGCCTATTTTATTTGTTTTTATATATATATTTCTTGCCAGCCGGAAGAGGTACATGCAAGGGATCGGACCTATGGCTCACGGCTGGTATGAAATTTGTTGAATACCCATATAGATAGCGTATATAGATATTCCATTAACATTAGCGTTCTATATTCCTCTAATAGACTTACTTCTTGGTTTTTATCTCTATCATTATGAAGTAGGTTACTCCTTTCAATTTGTTGTTAGGTCTCAATCTCTTTACATTTAAAGTATGTTTTTCTATAGAACTTTAAAGATGCATGAAATCTATGTATGATTATTTATTCAAGTACTCAAGATAGCTTGGAGGGGGAATCTCCCCTCTTATTATAACCATTATATAGAGGGAATTTACTCGTTTTCTAACATCATCCTTTTTTGGTCACATGCTAATATTTGGCTTTATTTCATTTTTTCTAGATATCATGCATACCTTAGTGATATTATACTACTTTTCTAGTCTACACAAGAGCATAAAATATCCCATTTTAAATGTACAGAAACAGAGTAATATTTAATGATTCATGGAGACTAAGAAACTTCAGATTTAAACCAACCTTGGTTTAGAAATTCTGGAGTTTCTACTCTGAACTTTCTGTCTACAACTACACAATATCTGGAAGGTATATGCCTAATGTAGTACCAAATTTTTTTCCATTGTCATCATATCAAGTTGTATATATAGCCAATTCATACTGTAAAAGACTTTAATTATAAATTATCTTGCTATGATATTTGGTTTCAAGGAGTAAGGCTAGATTTGGAATAAAATGTATACACTTATGGATGTTTATCAAACTCATATAGAGAAAAATTATTATATATATATTTTTTTTCTAGCACCATTTCGAAGATCACTTCCTTCTTTTTAGATTAGTACCATGTACTTTAGTTCTGCTACAATGTTTTCTATAGCATTTCAGATTTAAGCCAACTTCTTTCTACTGTGCATAGATATCCAATGGTATGGTTTGATTACAACAGAAGCAAGTTTGACATAACACATCCAGTTTTTTTTTCCTGTGAAGATAAGTATCTATAGAGTTAAACCAGCGAGGGTTTAGAGATTCTATACAATTTTTCCTTTTAAAGTTCTACAACCATACATAATATCCAAGGGGTATTCCTTGTAGCTCATACTGATAATTGTAGAACTGATAATAAATCTATATTTAATAAATTTATTTTGTTTCAAGACATACCACGTAACTCGTCCTCTTTGGTTAAGTTTTTTTTTTTTCAGCTATATCCTTCAAGACTGTTTACTGCTCAAATTTACCCCGTGTTTTAGCTCATTTTCTGCGGGGATAATTTATTGTCCTACAAGTATGCTTGAAGTAATATTTTTCACTATTCATAAGATTTATATAGTTTATTATTTCTTTGTGGGCACATATCTTGCCCAAATTTTTGAACTTTGCTCAGATACCATTTGTCACGTCTCCCAAACCCATTTTTTTTTTTTTTCATTCTCATAACAAGTCTATATACACATAACTCACATGTTCTCCACTTTATGCGTAGATAACAGATTTTAGTTTTTATATTGAAACATTTACAAGTGCAGACTGTTATCCGGGGTTTTGATTCTTTTCAGTACTCATAACCAGCCATGGAATACAAGAATTTCCATGAGGATTTTTGGCCTTGATCTCCGTAGTTCATATAGTAGACTTACATATTTATATATTTGACTTCGTATTTCTCAGGTTTTCTGTGCAGGATGATCAGTAGGCCCTTAATAAAACTCCCCAGCTTTGCCGACCTGCTAATATTTTCAATATGTTAAAGTTCAGCATCGAAGTATAGATGTATGCCTCCTCGCCTACATCTATCTCTACTCCGTTCACTACCATTGCTCCACTACTTTCTCAGTAGTTCTATGGATGGTAACCAGCTGCTCTGTTCATGGTATTTCACACATGCTTACAATCTTCCCTCACACCAACTGTTATTACACCATAGATTTTACACTCGGCTTTTTCCACCCTTACTGGGCTGTTATAACCATTCAACATGTGAGACACTATGGTACAGACTCAACTGTTCCAGGGGAAAACTAGGAAACAGCTCCTCTTGCTTCACTCCAATGGAGGGAGAGAATATTGAATTGGATAGTTTAGAATCCCTAGTATTAGATCCTCGTACTTAGTCAGGGTTCAACTGCTACCTCTATATGTGTACCTTTATATTCAATAGAATACTGTAAATTTATAATTGTTACAATTCTTCCATTGTAACATAGCTGAGGGTTGTTGTTCCCTACTTTCTATTATTGATCACAATGAATTTTGTGCCATCAGTATTGTTATGATAGATTTAGTTGGTTGGGAACTTAATGTTCATGGTTACTGGTTTGTTAACATCTTCTGTTTATACACACAGAAATTTAAGACTCCTTTAAAGGATAGCCATCTATACCTATATATAGTTATTAGATTGGCTGCTCAATTGGTCTATCATCTCAAACCTCATTATTACAATGTACTCATTTCTAACCCCAACCATTTGTCTCTACTGTCAATAGCTGTAGTTGCAGTTACATAAGTTACTTAACCATTAATCCATCTAACAGTTGCAAAACGTAACATAACAATTCATACCTTCCATAATGTACTATAACATCACTACTTCATAAATTGCATAAAGGACTATAACCTCACAATTTCATAACAATTTCATAGAACATAAAGGAATATATTTAATACAGACTTACAGATATCTCCAAATTTATGCATGCACTCCTCTACTATGACCAGTCCTCCCAACCTTAGAATCCTCTTTATCTCCCAGGATTCACCCCCGAGCAGAGATCCTCCCCAGAACAGACTAACCTCAATCTGTTCTGGAGCAGCTTATTTAAGCTGTGCTTTCCCCAAGCATGTTTCCAATTCTGCGTCCAGAATTTCAGGATGCTTTATTCCTGTTTAGCCTAGGCTTCCCATTCTGGGACTCTTTAAAGCTGCTTTAAGCTTTTCCTCAGCTTTTCTAGCTTTTTCTCACCTCTTCCCAACTACTCCTCTTCATTGGGGGAAATTTAGATTTTTCCTCAAAAATCTAAATTAGAAATAATTTCTTTCAAGGATTTTTGAAAGATTTGGGGAAAGTCTTTTCCTTTTCCATTACCTCATGGATTAGGCATGTGATCTCACTTTCTCATCTGGTCATAGTGCATGCACAATATTTTATTTATTTTTTCATAATTAAGTATTTAACCATATCCACATAACAATTATCCATTGGGGTCCACTCCCCTATGGATGTATGTTCAAATGTCTAATTTGAAAGCATAGAATCCATTCACTTAAGGGTGTTACGGGATGCTTTGGTGATCTACAAGCGTTCTTGGAAGGAGTGTCTGCTTACCGTAGAGTTAGACTACTGCAGTGTGGCCATGTCCGGGCACAACCGCGGTGGCAAGGTGGCTGTAACGCTGCGTAGGCTGGGGCCATTATGCGTGATGGTTCAAATTCTCAACGCATGCGGGAAGGGAACGCTTTGTTAAGTTTGTACACAATTTACACCTGGAATAATCACTACTCAATTGGAATGACTGTCCTCTGTTATATTTACAGGTGGAGCCGCTCTGCAACGACGTTCTCGCCCCAAGGGTTTTGTCTATCGTTCTTGAGGTAAACATTTTATTACTGCTTCGATAAAATAGCAGTCGACATCATTCTGTTGCTAATAGATTTTTGCTGTGATGATTTATGGTGGTAAGTCGCTTCAATGAGGCTTTTCTTCGCATGCACTCAAATTAAGCGATTGAGTGCAGGTTGCATGTATTATAGCTAGCTCGATCTCTGGAACAATATTTCGTGTACACTTCCTATTTTGGAGAAAATAAGACTTGAACGCGAAGGAGTGAATCTCTGCTTTATTTTAAATTAAACAAGTATAAAAACTCCTCAATACTCACGAACAATATCGATCAGATGCACCTATCTGCTATTGATACTTTCTGTGGGAGCTTCCAGATTTGTCTAGTGTTGAATGAGAGATGGCGTCCAACGTTGTAGGATTTCTCAAGGACAAGAACATATTAATGACTGGATTGACCGGCTTCCTTGGCAAAAGTATTTCAGGCGTTATGAATGTTAAATTGATATTTACATCAATTTGAGTTTCGTTATAATGAAGTTAATTGCTGTTTATTTGGTGCAGTTTTCTTGGAGAAAATCTTGCATGCACAGCCCTGTATTGGCTGTATATACGTTTTGTTAAGGGCTGAAGATGCAGAGTCTGCCAAAAACCGATTGAAAAATGTAGGAGATTTAATAGGAGTATTCAAAGTCATTTATTTTGTATAAATTTGATTAGAATGCGTTAGAAAATATAGGTTTATGGTAGTATGGTAGTGCCCCTTATCAATCTGAACTTTTTGAATAATGTTGGACCAACCTATTGTTGTGTCTCTATTAGTCTCCTCTGTGCTCATAGATGAATTCTAGGCTTACGAACTCTTTTGAATGACAGCTTATTAGGTTGGAGTTGTTCAAGATTCTGAGGGAGCAACACGGAGACAACTTTGAAAGTTTCATATTTCACAAATTCGTTCCCGTTGTTGGAGACGTTGTAGCTGATCATAATCTTGGAATTGCAGAAGAGGCAAGAAGAGAGCACCTCTGGGAAAATGTGGACGCCATTGTTAATAATGCAGCAAGCACAGCGTTTGACGATAGGTTTGCTTAGCTCATCGTGGGTGTTTACTCATACTTATACCTAGTAAAATGTATCTGTGCTGCAGAACCTAACTTATTCAACCAAACGCTCTTGCAAAATGTAGATATGATATCTCTTTCAACATCAACACAAAGGGAGCTAAAAATATTGTGGAATTCACCCAACGATGCCGGAAACTTCAAATCCTTTTGCACGTCTCTACTGGTAAGGGAGATACTGATATTGTGTTTATTTTTTGAAAATTTTTGATGCGAGTGAAAGATGTTTTTTCCCTTTAAAAGCTGTATTTCCGATTACATTCTCAGCTATGGTTTACAATCTCATCCCATACCCTAAAATAGTTAAAATTATATTTTTTTTTCCCAAAATCAATACGATCAATATTATGATATTTAATACCATGTTCAAAATCAACCCCATCAATATCATAATTTATCATATTTAACATATTATCATGAAATTTATAAACATAAATATGAATTATATATATAAAATTTCATATTTATAAGTGATAAAATTTCAAAAGACCATAGGAGAAATTTTTGTAAAAAAAAATCATTTATAATATAAAATTTTATATTATAACAATATAAATATTATATCTAATTTAAATTTAATCTTTACTTGAAATTAAATGACAATAGACTTTTGAAACTTCATTATCTTCATTAATTTAAAAAACAAAAACAAAAAAGTCTAGCATTTTTAATCTCCTCTACACACATATTTAACTTGCGTTGCTTATGTTTATATATTCAAAATAATTTAAAATAAAATTCGAAACATTAAAAAATAATAGATAAAAAGTTCCAAATGACTCAAGTAACGTTGTTGGTCTCAAATGACTCAAGTAACGTTGTCGGTCTCATAAATTAGAAAACAGAAATGTAAATGTTCTTTGAAAGTTTGAGAATTAATGAATTTCTTTTTTTTTTTTAATGGATGAAGGAGATTGATAGTGTGGTTTTTCTTTTATTAATGTTGTATTCTAATCATTTTAATTATGGTTAAACATTTCCAACACACTCAATCACTCATTCTCACCAATGTCCAATGGGACACAACCTTGCTTAACCATAGTAATCCATGGTTAACCCTCTTAAACCATAATAATCCATGGTGAACTTTTATTATAATAATTAATTATAATTATAATTGTTTAGATTGTTAAACTAATTATAATTTAAATAATATCTACATATATATAATAATTGTTTAAGTAATTATAATTCTTCTTTCTTTAAATTAAAAAAGAATTTGATAATTGTAAAGTCTTTTTAATAAAATTGAAATTAAAAATAAATATCATTTTAACCATATCATTAATAGTATTAATGATATTAAAATTAATATTGTTAATAGAAATACTATTAATATTAATAATGTTTAAAGAATAATATTTGTAATATTAATTGTTTTAAAATGGTTAACATTCAATATTATTAAGATAATAACATTTACATTCTAATATTAATATGATTAATTATATTTAGATTATTTAAAAATATAATATTAACATTAATATTAATAAATAAGAATAATATTTTTTTTTTAATAATTAACAATAAAATTATTAATAAAAATATAGAAAATAAAACTTCTATTCACTTTAACAATATGATTAAAAGTATTAATGATATTATCATTAATATTGTTAATATAAATACTTTTAAGATCAGTAATAATAATTAATAATACTTACATTCTAATATTTACATTTTCATGGTTATTTTTTATATTATAATATTAAAATTTCATTAATATAATAATGACATATATTCAAAACAACAAATTATAAAGCTAAGAATAAAATTTAAATTAAGTCTAATGTTTATATTAGTAGAATGTTCATGTTTATATTAGTAGAATGTTCAGTTTATAATAAAGTTTATATTATATTTAAAAATAATATTAAAATTTATATTATTATTAATAAAATAAGATTTGAATTAATATTAAAAGCAATATTACTAATAATACCATTAAATACAATATTAATAATATCATTAATAGTACTCATGATATTAAAATATATCATGAATTTTAAATTTTTGAAAATATCATAAAATATATTAAAATTTGTAAATTTTTGATATTTAGTATTATATAATAATATCTATATTATAATATTAATATTATTAAGAATATTAATATTGTTTAAAACAAATATTAACATTAATATTGATAAATAAGAATAATAATATTTATTTTGTAATAATTAACAATAGAATTATTAAATTTTTCTTCGCCATAGTCATCCATAGGTAACCCTCTTAAAACATAATAATCCATGGTGACCTTAATTATAATTAATAATTATAATAATTAATTATAGTTATAATTGTTTAAATAGTTAAACTAATTATAATTAAAATAATATCTAAAATAATATATAAACGAATATAATAATATCTAAATAAGTATAATAATGGTTTAAGTAATTATAATTCTCTTTTATTTAAAAAAAATAAAAAATTTTGGGGCAAAAAACAAAAAATATTCATTGTAACCATATCATTAATAGTATTAATGATATTAAAATTAATATTGTTAATAGAAATATTATTAATATTAATATGAATAAGTAATACTAGTAATTTTTACATTCTAATCATTTTAATCAACTATGGCCAAACATTACCAACATAGTCTTATTCTCACCTATGTTAAATGATAGAGAAGTTTACTTAGCCATAATCAACCATGGTTAACCTTACTCAACCATGTCCATCCTTGGTCAACCATTGTCATCCCTCTCGCCCCAGAAACCCCTTGTCATGTCTTGTGTTTATTAATTAGCTGATTTTAAAATATTCTCAGCTTAGGTTTTTTAATTTAAAATATTTATTCATTAGTTCTTTTGGTTTATAATATGAACAATCGATCAATGTCATCCATGATCAAATGTCACATTCTGACAAATATTGTCTCAATATGAAAATCACCCATGGCCAACCATGGTCATAGTTGGTCTAACGTCGCATTGTGACAACAACTGTCTCAATGTTTAAATCAATTCCCTTGGGTTCACCAATTCGTTTGGTTTATAAAATTAAACCCTTGGGTTTATTAGTTCTTTTGGTTTATAATATGAATAATCGATCAATGTCATCCATCATCAAATTGTCTGAATATGAAATCAGCCATGGCCAACCATGGTCACACTTGGTCCAACGTCGCATTGTGACAACAATTGTCTCAATGTTTAAATGAATTCCCTTGGGTTCACCAATTCCTTTGGTTTATAATTTGTTGGGTAATGGTTTTCCCTTTGGTTCACCAATTCCTTTGGTTTATAATTTGTTGGGTAATGTTTTCCCTTAGGTTCACCAATTCCTTTGGTTTATAATATTAAACCTTGGGTTTATTAGTTCTTTTGGTTTATAATATGAATAACTAATCAATGTCATCCATGATCAAATGTCACATTTTTGGGCTCACCAATTCCTTTGGTTTATAATATTAAACCCTTAGGTTTTATTAATATCTATTGTTTTTAATATTTTCCTCGTATTCCTTATTGATCCCTCGTGAAGATCGTGTTTTTAATCTTTGTTAGGTAATGGTTTTCCTTTGTCTACCAATTCTTTATTAATGTTAGAAACCTTGGTTTGTGTCAGTTCTTTTGGTTTCAATATGAAGAACTTGATCAATGCGCCATCCACTATCAAATGTTACATTCTCACAAACATCGTCTCAATATGAATATCACCCATGGCCAACCATGGTCATAGTTGGTCGAACGTCGCATTGTGACAACAATTGTCTCAATATTTAAATCAAATCCCTTGGGTTCACCAATTCCTCTGGTTTATTATATTAAACCCTTGGGGTTATTAGTTCTTTTGGTTTATAATATGAATAATTGATCAATGTCATCCATGATCAAATGTCGCATTGTGACAACAATGGTCACAATGTTTAAATCAATTCCCTTGGGTTCACCAATTCCTTTTGGTTTATAATTTGTTGGGTAATGGTTGTCCCTTGGGTTCACCAATTCCTTTGGTTTATAATATTAAACTCTTGGGTTTATTAGTTCTTTTGGTTTATAATATGAATAATCGATCAATGTCATCCATGATCAAATGTCACATTCTGACTAACATTGTCTCAATATGAAAATCACCCATGGCCAACCATGGTCATATTTGGTCGAACGTCGCATTATGACAACAATTGTCTCAATGTTTAAATCAATTCCCTTGGGTTCACCAATTCCTTTGGTTTATAATATTAAACCCTTAGGTTTTATTAATCTCTATTGTTTTTAATATTTCCCTTACCCTTATTGATCCCTTAGGTTTTTAATATTTGTTGGGTAATGGTTTTCCCTTCGGTTTACCAATTATTTTGGTTTATAATATGAAACCCTTGGGTTTATTAGTTCTTTTGGTTTCTAATATGAAGAATCGATCAATTTCATCCACGATCAAATGTCACATTCTGACAAACATTGTCTGAATATGAATATCACCCATGGCCAACCATGGTCATAGTTGGTCGAATGTCACATTGTGACAACAATTCTCTCAATGTTTAAATCAATTCCCTTGGGTTCACCAATTCCTTTGGTTTATAATATTAAACTCTTGGGTTTATTAGTTCTTTTGGTTTATAATATGAATAATCGATCAATGTCATCCATGATCAAATGTCACATTCTGACAAACATTGTCTCAATATGAAAATCACCCATGGCCAACCATGGTCATAGTTGGTTGAACGTCGCATTGTGACAACAATTGTCTCAATGTTTAAATCAATTCCCTTGGGTTCACCAATTCCTTTGGTTTATAATTTGTTGGGTAATGGTTTTCCCTTGGGTTCACCAATTCCTTTGGTTTATAATATTAAACCCTTGGGTTTTATTAATCTCTATTGTTTTTAATATTTCCCTTACCCTTATTGATCCCTTAGTTTTTTAATATTTGTTGGGTAATGGTTTTCTCTTGGGTTCACCAATTCTTTTGGTTTATAATATGAAACCCTTGGGTTTATTAGTTCTTTTGGTTTCTAATATGAAAAATCGATCAATGTCATCCATGATCAAATGTCACATTCTGACAAAGATTGTCTGAATATGAATATCACCCATGGCCAACCATGGTCATAGTTGGTTGAATGTCGCATTGTGACAACATTTCTCTCAATGTTTAAATCAATTCCCTTGGGTTCACCAATTCCTTTGGTTTATAAAATTAAACCCTTGGGTTTATTAGTTCTTTTGGTTTATAATATGAATAATCGATCAATGTCATCCATCATCAAATTGTCTGAATATGAAATCAGGCATGACCAACCATGGTCATACTTGGTCCAACGTCGCATTGTGACAACAATTGTCTCAATGTTTAAATGAATTCCCTTGGGTTCAACAATTCCTTTGGTTTATAATTTGTTGGGTAATGGTTTTCCCTTGGGTTCACCAATTCCTTTGGTTTATAATATTAAACCCTTGGGTTTATTAGTTCTTTTGGTTTATAATATGAATAATCGATCAATGTCATCCATGATCAAATGTCACATTCTGACAAACATTGTCTCAATATGAATATCACCCATGGCCAACCATGGTCATAGTTGGTCTAACGTCGCATTGTGACAACAATTGTCTCAATGTTTAAATCAATTCCCTTGGGTTCACCAATTCCTTTGGTTTATAATTTGTTGGGTAATGGTTTTCCCTTGGGTTCACCAATTCTTTTGGTTTATAATATTAAACCCTTGGGTTTATTAGTTCTTTTGGTTTATAATATGAATAATGACAACAATTCTCTCAATGTTTAAATGAATTCCCTTGGGTTCACCAATTCCTTTGGTTTATAATTTGTTCGGTAATGGTTTTCCCTTGGGTTCACCAATTCCTTTGGTTTATAATATTAAACCCTTGGGTTTATTAGTTCTTTTGGTTTATAATATAAATAATCGATCAATGTCATCCATGATCAAATGTCACATTCTCACAAACATTGTCTCAATATGAAAATCACCCATGGCCAGCCATGGTCATAGTTGGTCGAACGTCGCATTCTGACAAAAATTGTCTCAATGTTTAAATCAATTCCCTTGGGTTCACCAATTCCTTTGGTTTATAATATGTGGGCAATGGTTTTCCCTTGGGTTCACCAATTCCTTTGGTTTATAATATTAAACCCTTAGGTTTTATTAATCTCTATTGTTTTTAATATTTCCCTTACCCTTATTGATCCCTTAGGTTTTTAATATTTGTTGGGTAATGGTTTTCCCTTGGGTTCACCAATTATTTTGGTTTATAATATGAAACCCTTGGGTTTATTAGTTCTTTTGGTTTCTAATATGAAGAATCGATCAATGTCATCCATGATCAAATGTCACATTCTAACAAACATTGTCTGAATATGAATATCACCCATGGCCAACCATGGTCATAGTTGGTCGAACGTCGCATTGTGACAACAATTGTCTCAATATTTAAATCAATTCCCTTGGGTTCACCAATTCCTTTGGTTTATAATATTAAACCATTGGGGTTATTAGTTCTTTTGGTTTATAATATGAATAATCAATCAATGTCATCCATGATCAAATGTCGCATTGTGACAACAATGGTCTCAATGTTTAAATCAATTCCCTTGGGTTCACCAATTCCTTTTGGTTTATAATTTTTTGGGTAATGGTTGTCCCTTGGGTTCACCAATTCCTTTGGTTTATAATATTAAACTCTTGGGTTTATTAGTTCTTTTGGTTTATAATATGAATAATCGATCAATGTCATCCATGATAAAATGTCACATTCTGACAAATATTGTCTTAATATGAAAATCACCCATGGCCAACCATGGTCATAGTTGGTCCAACGTCGCATTGTGACAACAATTGTCTCAATGTTTAAATCAATTCCCTTGGGTTCACCAATTCCTTTGGTTTATAATTTTTTGGGTAATGGTTTTCCCTTGGGTTCACCAATTCCTTTGGATTATAATATTAAACCCTTAGGTTTTATTAATCTCTACTGTTTTTAATATTTCCCTTAGCCTTATTGATCCCTTAGGTTTTTAATATTTGTTGGGTAATGGTTTTCCCTTGGGTTCACCAATTCTTTTGGTTTATAATATTAAACCCTTGAGTTTATTAGTTCTTTTGGTTTATAATATGAATAGTCGATCAATGTCATCCATGATCAAATGTCACATTCTGACAAACATTGTCTCAATATGAATATCACCCATGGCCAACCATGGTCATAGTTGGTTGAACGTCGCATTGTGACAACAATTGTCTCAATGTTTAAATCAATTCCCTTGGGTTCACCAATTCCTTTGGTTTATAATATTAAACCCTTGGGTTTATTAGTTCTTTTGGTTTATAATATGAATAATCGATCAATGTCATCCATGATCAAATATCACATTCTGACAAATATTGTCTCAATATGAAAATCACCCATGGCCAACCATGGTCATAGTTGGTCCAACGTCGCATTGTGACAACAATTGTCTCAATGTTTAAATCAATTCCCTTGGGTTCACCAATTCCTTTGGTTTATAATATTAAACCCTTGGGTTTATTAGTTCCTTTGGTTTATAATATGAATAATCGATCAATGTCATCCACGATCAAATGTCACATTCAATATGAAAATCACCCATGGCCAACCATGGTCATAGTTGGTCCAACGTCGCATTGTGACAACAATTTTCTCAATGTTTAAATCAATTCCCTTGGGTTCACCAATTTCTTTTGGTTTATAATTTGTTGGGTGATGGTTGTCCCTTGGGTTCACCAATTCCTTTGGTTTATAATATTAAATCCTTGGGTTTATTAGTTCTTTTGGTTTATAATATGAATAATCGATCAATGTCATCCATGATCAAATGTCACATTCTGACAAATATTGTCTCAATATGAAAATCACCCATGGCCAACCTTGGTCATAGTTGGTCCAACGTCACATTGTGACAACAATTGTCTCAATGTTTAAATCAATTCCCTTGGGTTCACCAATTCCTTTGGTTTATAATTTTTTGGGTAATGGTTTTCCCTTGGGTTCATCAATTGATTTGGTTTATAGTATTAAACTCTTGGGTTTTATTAATCTCTATTGTTTTTAATATTGCCCTTAGCCTTATTGATCCCTCAGGTTTTTAATATTTATCCCTTGGGTCCACTAACTCCTTTGGTTTATAATACTAAACCCTTGGGTTTATTAGTTCTTTTGGTTTATAATGTTAATCACACATTCGGTTTATTACTCTCTTGAGTTTAAAATACTAATTCTCAGGGTTTGTTAATTTCTTAGATTTTTCAATTTAAAATATTAATTCTTAGGGTTTATTAATCTTTATTGTTTATAATATTCATCCGTTAGGTTTATGATATTTATCCCTTGGGTTCGCTGATTCCTTTGCTTTATAACATTAAACCCTTGGGTCTATTAGTTCTTTTGGTTTATAATGTTAATAATCTCATTGGTTTATTAATATCTTATGTTTAAAATACTGATTCTTATGGATTATTAATTTATTAGGTTTTTTAGTTTAAAATATCAATTCTTACAGTTTATTAATCTCTTGTGTTTTTAATATTGATCCCTTATGTTTATAATATTTATGCCTTGGGTTCACCAATTCCTATGGTTTATAATATTTAAACCATTGATTTATGATGACATTGGGTTTGTATTATTAATTATCCCTTGGTTTTATTAATATCTTCACTTTAAAATATTAATTGTTAGAGTTTATTAATCTCTCAGGTTTTTTGTTTTTAAATATTGTTTCATATGGTTTATTACTCTCTTGAGTTTAATATTATTAATATATTAATATATATTATAGATAAATATTGAAATATTTATTAATAATGATTATTACTAATATTATAATATTATTATTAATATATATTATTAATAAATTAGCCAACTATGATATAATATATATTATTAATATATTATTAGTTCTTTTGGTTTATTAATAATACAACCATCTATGATATTAATATATAAATAAATATTAAAATATTATATATTTTTTATATTAATAAATATTATATATATTTCAAGTTAATTTATAGTATGTATATAGTTAGTATTATTAATATATTAATAAATATTTTTAATATATATCATTAATACTTATTATAATATTAATAATATATATAAAATATTTTTGTATATATTTATAATATTATAATATTACTAATAATCATTATAAATAAATATTTGAATATTTATTTATAATGATTATTAGTAATATTATAATATTATTAATATATATATTATTAATAATATATATAAATAATATTTTAATATTTATTTAGTAATATTAATAATATTACTAATAATCATTATAAATAAATATTCAAATATTTATTAATAATGATTATTAGTAATATTATAATATTATTAATATATATTATTAATAATATAAACAACTATGATATAATATATATTATTAATATATTATTAGTTCTTTTGGTTTATTAATAATATAACCATCTATGATATTAATATATAAATAAATATTAAATTATTATATATTATTAATATTATTTTTATATTAATATATATTATATATATTTCAAGTTAATTTATAGTATGTATATAGTTAATAATTTTAATATATTAATAAATATTTTTAATATATATTATTAATACTTATTATAATATTATTAATATATATAAAATATTTTTGTGATTTTAATGATAATTAATATATTTAATATATTAATATTCTTATTAATATATAATATATATATTTCAAGTTAATATAATAAAATTATTATATATAATATTTATTTATTGATATATAAATTAATGTGATGGGTAGTGGATATAGGCCTATCGGCGTATATCAACCACATTGGTAAATGTGGTTGTAAATCTATTTTATATACGCCTATCGGCGTATATCAACCACATTAGTAAATATTTACTAATGTGGTTGTGCTAGTTTTTTATTAATTTGATGAAAAAAATATACATGAATCGACTCATGGGACTCAACTTCTTTCAGAGTATGTTGGCACGTATAAGACTCGAAACTATTTCTCTCATGGATATATGTAGTACCATCTAGTGAAGGGCACCATGATCAACAATCCTCACCTAATTACTCTTGAACTAACAATCGACTCTATAAACTCTGATCTACTAAAAACTATCATGACCAATGGGCCTCGCTTAGTTTCTATCGAACTATCCAACCACCATTGGAAGGAGAAATCTCTTCCCTCTAGTGATTTCACCAAATCATTGTATACTCTAAAGCCTCCATGCCTTCACTTCCTCCATGTTGAAAGAGAAAACTTCCTTTTGCACCTATGTATGGACATACATCCTTCTACTTCATATAACATAGTGTCAAACATAGTGTCAAACTGAATATCACTTTTGATCAATGTAATAAAAATTTATATTCCTTACATGTTTGTTGCGGATGTACTTTAAATTTCAGCATTAGCTACATCGTTATTTAGTGGCATGGAATCCATTAACATGACAAAACTTAGTCAATCGGCAGGGTTGATCCTTGTGACACTTGTTCTTATGAATCTTATTATTATGGACGTCCTAAAAGTAGAAGCGCAGAGGACAAGGAAATAAAGAAGCAACTACCAACAATAGGATATCCAGCGGATTTATTGGCACGAAAGAAGTTACACAAAGGAATAGAATTGAGTCGATCTCTTTACCCACGAATAAAGCTGAAGCCAGTGTCAACATGACGGATGACTTTTTCAGCGAAAGAATGAAAATTATTTGAAAAGCAGAGGTACGGTCAGCAGGTGGCTAGAAATCCTGATCTTTTACTTCCTTTTTGAATTCCTTCTTTTTGTGATGTTCGTGGAAGGCGTAGCCCCCGGCTCCCACTGCAGCTGTTGCTGCAATCTCCTCCGCAATCTTGTGCCTGTGTCCGTTCTCTGGATCCTTCTTTGCTTTGTGTTTCTCGTACTGCATACCGAATGAGAGAATTAGTACTCCGATTAAAGCTATAAAGAGATAAATATATCTTTTCGTTTTGTCTAGGTTATCGACTCTCGCAAATTACGGGAATAAGGATTTTACAGACCGATTCATACCCTCGAAATTTTAAAATTGACCTTGTCACAATTAAAGAATAAGAGATAGATATAAATAGTACCAGTGCAAACGTTCCAGCAGCGACTGCTCCGAGTTCCCCTAAATGCTCCATTCGCTTATGGTGCTTCTCCTCCTTCATCGCCTTCTCGTACGGTGTGGCCTCTGAGTCGGTGTTCTGGTTCTTGTGATGGTGGAAGTGATGGTGCTGCTGTTTATTCTCCGACATCCTTCCCTCTGAAATTTCAGTTACAACGGATTGAAAGGAAATTCAAAGAGCCCTTTTACACCCTTACAATAATCAAAACAGAATTGAATAATTAAATTGGAAGGAAATGCAGAGACTGGTTTTTACCCTCTTACAATACTCAGATTGCTTAGCAGATTAAATTACATGAAGGAATGGTAGGGAATTAGTGGTGTATATATAGCCAGAGTTGAATATTCAACCAACACACAATACCGTGTGTAAACCGTGCTCACGCGTAACAGAGTAGTACGCAGTTTCCAAATGGCCGGTGCGCCCGCATGGTCTGTCGTAATCCAGAAGAGGAGACTAAGGAGGAAGGTACGTTTTAAGGTAATTTGACGTCGTGAAGTAACGAATGGAAAGCGCGTTTGGGCAGTTTCCAGAAGCTGCGGCGACCCCATTGTCTGTCCTTATCCGAAAGTGAATACTGACGAGGAAGATATGTTCGATTAGAGGAGAAATATGTCATTTCGAAGTAACGAATATTAATAATTAATAAATTTAAATCGTGCTTGATTGATCTTGTTAACGTCGTGAATAACCAGGGATTAACTAAATCAGAATAACTGCTCCGATGGTACCAACTACCGTTAACAGAAAAAAAGTTTGTTAGGTAAACATAGTTTAACATAGATCGATACAATTTTCATTCCAATAATATTATTTAAAATCCGTACTTTTTATTTATAAATTTTTTAAAGAAAACTGGTGACCTTTTTATATTTTAGTTTAAATTATAAACAATAATACAACCATAAAATTGTGAGATCGTAAACGGTTCGAGGGTTATAATATAATCACACAAATGACATTTTATTTTTTAATATAAATTTAATGTTAAACAATGATTGTGTGAGTAATCCTAAGAAAAATAGGTTAAAAATGAATATATATTCGTATAAATCTAAATTCCAAGTGCAACTTAGAGATTAAGAAACCATGGGAAAGTAAGCACACGTGATTTAGCAGCGTACACATGCTCTAGAAATGGACACGGACTAATAAAGAGTGCACATTCCAATATAGATGAAGTTTAATAGATCCTTCAAAAAGTGTTTAAGACTTTTATGTTATGATTTTTAATATAAAAAGATCTTTATATTTGAAATAGGAAAAGATCATCTATACATTTTGGCAAATAAAAATTGTAGATGAGGCATAAGGGGTACATTAGATAAGTCTGCAAACAAGAGTGACTAACTAAGTTGATATATTAAACCTTGAGAGTTGGGGAAGAAAAATTTACAAAGTGATGCCAAATATGAGACAAATAATTCATTAGAATTAGAGGAATTTGAGAAGTGAAGATGTCACATTTAGATATTACAAAAGGAAGGGAGTTCGTGGAAAATTACTTTTTAATGTAGAGGAGTTGAATGGTTTAGAATTTGTATAGGATCATTCTCATATAGTCGAAGCCATTGTAGGATAGAAGGGGATCCTCTAATACGTCAAATAGATATTTTAAGTGAAAATTTCATGTTAGCCACAACTCCCCGATGAGTCTTTTTACACCTTGAACTTCTTATAGATCAAGAATTTGCCACATAAACGCTTCCAACTCACAATGGAATTTGTGGATGAGGTTTCCGTGAGAACATAAATGAGAATGAGATTGGAATAGCTCATTGTAACCCATCATGGAGGATGTTGGGACATGGAATTGGTATCATCTTTCATCCATTTCCCATCCTTTATTTACCCTTTTGAATCTCAAGACCATATTTTATCACTGTAATAGCCACTATCAAGCTAAGCATGTATCTTTTTATATGACATCATAGAACTGAAAACTGGGATATTTGACGGTATATGGTCTCTTGAAATGTTGTTACAAGATTAGATTTTAAAATTTTGCATCTCCAAGGATGGGATAAGGACTCGTTAAATGTCGTTGATACATGCAAGACTTATTTTGGATCCACTAGTATTCTTTAATTAGTAATGGAGACCAATCTGAAAATTTATTTAGTCAAAGTCAATTCAACCACCAAAGGAGATATTCATGGATAAATCAATTGAAGTAGTTAGTATTTTGCATAGATGAATTACTGTAATTTGGAGAAAAAAACTATAGCTTTGTCCCAACCATGGAATCTATTATTAAAATGTTAATATGTATTCTTGATTGAGATCACATGATAATAGAGAGATTCTCATGATGATCTTATCTTTGTATTCTGAAATGCTAATGCACTCTCTGCCCTTGCCTGCTAGTAGATATATAGTATACATAGAAATAATACATGGGAGAGAGAGAAAGCACTAGCATTGTAATCATGTATGTTTCCTTAACTCAATATCAATGATTCATTGTGTTATACCTTTATGTTGATTAACTTGTATGTTATGTAATGTACCATCCATTGCTCAGAAAGAAGCGCCCTCCTTCTAATTAGGGATCACTCATTAGGAAGGAATTGTAGAAATTTGATTTATTTTCTCTCAGTTATGATTCATTTATAATTTTTGTTACTATTACTATTAATCTTCTTCATGCTTTAATGATTGTAGGATTCCAACCTCTATACTATGTGACGACATAGGTCCTAGACCAATCCCTTTGTTAATGTGACAATTATTTAATACCTCCAATAGTTTGGTGGTGTGTTTATTTTATTTGAATGTTTGTTTCAATATTTTCTTGAGTAAATTGTTTCTGAGAGTGTTGTTTCTTTCTGAGTAAGGGTGACTGTGTGTCATCGTGGTTTATTATGCAATGTGTGTTTATTTCAAGAAAGTGTGAACTTGGTTTGAGAGTGTATCATCTAAAGCATTGGATTGTTGAGAGTGTTATTATAATGATTGGATTTAATATTAATTAGTACTAGTCACCATTTGTCCTTGCATACACTTTGCATAATAACCTTGAAATCAAAAGGCCTACCCAGATTGATAATTAATGTGCGAGTCAAATATGTTGCTCTGCATTAAAACAATATTTGTTCCACCCAACATTTTCATGTTGTTGTTTGGGAAGGCTATTAGACATGCATATGTGTGAGTAATTTATCTATATGCATTGATTGATAGTGTGGTATATGTGTTCCTAACCGAGGTTTTTGGGCAGTAAGAAGAGAGGTAAGAACCTGTGCATGGCTTCAACATACTAAAGTGGGCTCCACCTCATAGGAATTAAGACACATAGGATTGCATTACATGAGTATTAAAGAAGAAAAATATGGTGCCCCAAAATATATTCATCGTTTAAGTGGAAGAGAAAGAGTTAGGAAGAAGAAGAATGGAGACTTGGGAAGAGTAACTTACATACATGAAATAATTTCAAAATTTGAAGAATAATCATCTACTCGAGGAAAGGTGACCAAGAAAAAGGAGTTAGGAAAAGCTACTTGAGGGAGGCCAACTATCTTGAGACAGATGTGCCGGTGCATATATCAAGGAGATAAAGTTCTAGGAAGCTTTTGATTTCAAAAACCAGTCGAAGATTTTCCAGCCCCTCTGTATCAACAAAGGGAGAGAATCAATATTGGAAAGAATGATAGAGTGTTACAGATGAACATGAGTTTGAATTGAACACAGAAGAAATATTACTTGAACAATATACCTTGGGATTTTGTGATTTAGTGAAATAACTTATTGTTAAAAAGAGTATTGAAAACTCATTAGGACCACCTAAACCATCTGAGCAACCTAAACGATTAGAATATCCTGTGCAATCCCCATTACCGAAAAGAAATAAATCTATTTCACCAAGGAATCCACCTAAAATAGTTGTACAAAACCTACAAAAAAATAAAATGGAAGGAATCTGAGTAACTAATTTTGATTTCCCTATTGGGAATCTCCAAGGACATGCCCCAATCAAATACATTCCTTTTTTTACACTCCCTAAATTTCAAGGCATGATAAAATGGAAGGAATCTAAGTAACTAATTTTGATTTCCCTATTGGGAATCTCTGTAATATCCCCAATCATTTAACCGGTTGGACCAAATCATAATATTAGTAGACTAATAAATAAATTAATAAACAAAGTGGCACTGGCCCACGATTTTTCCTTTTGGGTTTTTTTGACCCCAGGTATTTCCCCGTGGTTTTTCCTTTTGGGTTGTTTTGACCTCAGGTATTTTCCCATGGTTTTTCCAAGTAGCCCGACTATAAAAGGAGGAGGAGGAAAGAGAGAAATTCATTGAATTTAATCTTTTCGTCATTGATATTCTGAGAGCTCAGAGGAGTTTTCAAGTGAGAATTTTCAGGTGAGATCCTCAAGCTTCCTTCGGTGAGATTCTAGAATCTCACCCTAGTAAGAAAACCCAACTTCGGTGGTTTCTATAATCACCCTAGCTAGTCGAATTCATTTCATATTTGTTTTGAAAATGGGTTTTCATCTATTTTTACTTAACAATTTATGAGCGTGGATCTAAGTTATTCCCCGTTGGTTTTATTATAATTATTTTCATTTGTAGATTGGCAAAGGAAGAAAGCACATATCTATTGCAACAAGCTGTTGCAGCACCACCATAGCACTAATTCAAGGGTTATTAATTGGCATTATGATGTAATTAACCCATCTACATTGTGGTCAAACTGCTTTTATTACATAGGCTATAAGCTTCCAAACAATACAAAATTTTGATAGATATAAAACATCTTAGTGTTCTCATTTAATACAATCTTTCATCAAGAACCGGAACACAAGAAATGCATCCATTTTATTTATATTATTCACTGAAAGTAAAATACATGCCCAAACCATAAAATTCTGCAAATGGCATGCACAACTGCTTGACAATCACAAATATAAGAAACTGAAGCCCACTTGTGAATCTTGGAAGGATCCACCACATAAACATCACCGCAGGGTTTTCATCCTGGGATCAATGCTAGAACTGGCTAGGACAGGTTCTCAACCCAAACATAATAAGATATATAATACTAGTTCAACAATATTTATAAAAATAGTAGGTTGTAACAAGTCATGTTACCATTGGTTTTGAAATAGTTGATGAAGTTGCAACAACTGACACTACCGCCACTACTACTATAACACCCAATATTACTACAACAATATATATTACTTCGGTTGTGAAACCTATAACAAGTACTAGAAACGAGACTTATTTGTTCCCTCCTTACCCTATAATATTAATTTAGGTCAATGATACCCCTCAAGTTGAGTTTAACATCCTAAAGGACTTAAATAGCTTACACGTTCAAATCCCTTTACCTCAAGCAATACGAGATGTCCCTATTTGTCCCAAAACCGTTAAGATACATGTGTTAAAAATACAGGAAGGAAACCTAGGGATTGCCTACAATGCATGTAATTGGGAAATTATTAGAACTAATATTGGGGAACAATGTTCCTTCTAGATATGAAGATCCCAAGAACCCAACCGTAGTTGTTTACATTGGTGGAATAACTCCTCTAAATAACTTGATTGATTTAAGAGAAACAATGAATACAATAACCAAGGAAATTGTAGAATTACATGGGCTTACCAATATCAGATCGACCCCTACTCTTTTAGAACTATTAGATGGGTTTAGGATCCAACCTGAAGGAATATTGGAGGATATTATTATTTTAGTAGATTCCTTGTATTATGGAGTATATTTTACATTTCTTTATCCCAAGACATGCCTACGAGGACATATTTTAATTTTAGGCATACAATGGATGGCTACAAGAGACACCTTTATCATATGTTTGCCTAGATGGATGAAAATATATAATGGTCACACTACCAAGGATCTTGTTCTTTACCCTCCAGCGAAACCAAGTTCTAAATTTGAGTATACTTCATGGTCTGAGTATGACTTGGAATAATTTGACGCATGTTCAATACTCATCGTAGGAAAAGCCTTGTATTTTAAAAATGAGACTAAAGATGATATCATTAGCAATTTTATCAGTTCCCCTTATGTTGTCACACTACCCAGATCTCGATTGCTAGTCTTTGTGATAGACAAATATAATGAGAAAGAAACTCTTGATAATCGTGTTACACAAGAAATACCTACTACCCCTAGTCTTAAGGGTGTACCAATAAGAAATTCAGCTCGAGAAAACAAGAAATATCAACTCTAATTTATCCCTTGCACAAAGAGATAAATTAGTGTTGTTATATGAAAAGAGTAAATAAGCCTTCATGTGGGATCATAAAGACATGAAGGGTATCTATCCTACTATGTTTAGTTATCACTTTTTTTTAAAGGAAGGATTCCAACCTATTTGATAACCTTAATGAAGAATGAACCCAACATTAAAATGCATTGTTAACAAAGAGCTTTAGAAACTCTTAGATGCAAATTTCATGTATCCTATTTCTAACAGTCAGTGGGTATCTCCACTTGTTATTTTCCCATGAAAAATATAAAGTGGAGATTTTGTGTGGATTATAGGGAGTTGAACAAAACCACTAAAAAGGAGCATTTCCCATTACCTTTTGTTTATTATGTCCTAAACACTTTGTATAGTAATAAATTATTTTCTTTTTTGGATGAATCTAGTGGCTATAATCAAATACAAGTATCTCTTGAATGCTAGGACAAAACTACTCCCACTTTCCCCTAGGGTACATTGTCTTACAATGTCCTACCTTTTGGACTTTCTAATTCACTTGCAACATTCAAGTGAGCAATGTTGGAAATTTTTTCTTACATGGTCAATGACTGTTTGTAAATTTGTATGGATTATTTTACACCATGTGGGAATGGGTTTGATGAAGCATTGCACATCCCTGAAAATGTACTTGATCTTTGTATCGAATCTCGCCTCTTCCTCAGCACTAAAAAAAATATGTGTGGATTTTTTTATTTGAATTTTATATTTTTATGATTACCATTTCCCTAAATTGATTGACTATTTGAAACTAGGTCACTACATGGGGGGATTAGTCAGTCTTTATAGCACATGTAAAAATTTTGTGCAAATTATTTATCTTTAGAGATGCAGGTACTGAAACACAAAACATTAAAAAAGAGCATAAAAATAGGCATGCAAGCATAAAATCAATTAACACAATAGACACAAATATGTCTGGTGGAAAACCCATCCCCTGCAAAAAATCACCCTATTGTTGTTGCGCTGCTCAATTCTTTTATTATTTTTTTGAACAAATTATAGATGGATCATCTCACTCCCATGAGCTGGAAGACTTGAATTCTTTCACAATATGACGACACCTATCAGATAGGAATTTTTTTCTCTCATGGATCTCTGGACTACCATCTGTTGAAGGCCACCACAATAAATGATCCTCACCTGGTTACTCCTGAACTAACAATCGACTCTACAGACTCCGATGTGCCAATAAATATCATGACCAATGAAGCTTGGCCAATTTATACTAAACTATCCAACCACCATTGGATGGAGAAATATCTTCTTTTTATTGAACCTACCAAGTCATTGTATACTTTGAAGCCTCCATGCCTTCACTTCCTCCATGTGAACCTTGTTTCATATATTTTCAGACTAGACTCCTAATTTTTCTCAAGATGAGCACTGCAAGAACATAACATCAAAACACAATAAAATGATAAATTTTTAGCACATGATGAAATCAAAACTCGCGACAAAAAATCCAAACCAGCTGCAAATATATCTCCTCAAAATATACTCCAATCCACACATCAACGACTCACTCACTGCATAAATGTATGGTTGAAAAAACTTCAAATCACTTCTACTACAAATGAAAGTTGATCAGAAAATATGCATATTATGGATCACAAATTTTTCACACTGTTCTGCACACACACAAACACTCAGCACGCAAAAGAGTCAACCATACTAGCATTGAGATTCCTCAAATCCATAGATGAACTCAAGTCCTCAACTCAATAATTACACACAACTACTAGGATTCACAACTTATTTCATATGCTAGATTTGATTTGGATTCATCTCATTGACTCAATCAACTACTAACTCCACTAAATTTTTTAAAATTTGTGACTTCAATCAGCTTCTGGAGGTCGCATGAACTTTTCTAATCATAAAATGAAAGTTTCCAATAAAGGATGTCACCTCAACAAAAAAATTAGTTGAACAACATGATAAATCTGTAGAAAAACTTGTGCAAATCCTTCAGTCTATCCCATACGACCCCATCCATGCAATTGAGACCTATAAACACTCCCATAAGCTTCTCTTCTAGCTACTGGATCCTTCTAGCTGCTCCCACAGGTTTTCCTTTGTGCGACCAAGGCTAAAGTTAAGTTAAAACATCAATCCTTCAGCCCTAAACCTCTACCACCTGATGGATCATCTTCTTCAGCTCTTGAACACTCCTCCAAGCCACCCTGTCACTATTCAACTAATGAAATAGGGTAATAATAATCCAATAACATGAAATACCTATTTGGTGAACCTTAGTATCAATACCAACACCTACTACTCCTCAAGCATCAACCACAATCTATTCAAATACCTCCAATATCTGTAGCAACATCTTTGACCGATGTATAAACATTTTCAACTCTTGTAGCAGAAACATAATGTCATACAACTACTTCCAACACTTATAGAGGCACCTCCAACAAATACAACCTCCTCTCATCGCATGTAGTATCAATCCAATGTCTCCAATACATGTGGAGGCATATGCAACATCTAGAGCAACTCTACAACCTCCTGTAGCAGCAACATCTCCAACCAACACAACATGCCAAACTCAAACCAACATCATATGTAAGCTCCCTTTCCAAATCACCACCACTAGGTCTATTCTTAAGTATGTTGACATCAATTCCAACTCACAACACCATCAAGCCAAACACACATCACACAACAGTAATCACACATGCATATGACCAACAACACCATGATCTTGTTGACATCATTGCTCACAGTACAATGCCAACAAACACCCCCTTTGGCATTGATTTCAACCTCAATAAAACATGTTAGTTTGACTTAGTAGTCCAAAACATCTCGCCCTTTGACATCAATGGAAAAGGACCATACAAAAACTGAAGTATAATGCCAACAATGTGACAGATGAGTGAAGGAATCCCCGTGTCTTAATCAACACCCTGATGATACAAGACTCATGTAGACCAAAAAGAGGAACCTCAGCTGCCAATCATGTCTCTAGCTAATGCAATTCCAACTCCGAAGATTGAACATGCTCACCCTAAGCATGTAATGCAGTTGTAGTCAACATTTTTTCTACTGCAATGAGCCTCCTTGCTAAGTGTAAGATACTACTCCTCAATACAATGAGTCCAACTGAATTTGGAAAATATATACAATGAAGTACAATACATACAATTCTTCATGGAAAAAATATATATGAGTGACATATGATTATACACCTATGACCAACTATTATTCTATGGATGCAAGTTTACAACATGCACCCAATGAAATGGGCTACATCAATTATATACAAGGTAATACATGACTTGGAGCTCCATTGAACTATACATAGTAAATAACAAAACATGTTAGACCATGAGTCTCTCCACGACCAATGTGCCCAGAAGAGAAAACAATAATAGTACGTGGCTTTTACATCTACCCACAATTCTTCTCTCTTATATAAATGCCGAAAACATAAAATAACATGAGTACATCACATATACGAGAATCAATATATGTTCCATATAACAACAAAAATGATAATATAATAGATGACATATGCATCAAGATAATATCCCTCCATGAGTAACAACATAATCTCTCCATATAGAGAAACAACAAATAATAGGACAAAGATCCAAACCATATTCTAGTGCATGAACACTCAACATCTTTACAATGAAGATCCTACAATAAGATCATGAAGAAAACTAGCAACCACCACCATGCTCCAAAAATGTATCAACCATGCAATATATCATAAAAGAAACAATGTCCATCATCAGTAGCAGAAAATGTGTATCCTTATTATAGGTGTTGGTAACATAGTTCACCCCTCCATCTCTCTGGGGCTACATCTTCGGATCTGCTTCAATTGGAATTGATATCTTCTATATTCCTTCTTCAAAGTGATCTCTCAAATCTCTCTTACATTCAAGAATTATGGTCAATCATTAGCTAAGCACTATGAACCTCAATAGCTAATAATTCTCTCCATTCATCCCCGTTCTCATGGCTCACATAAGGAATATATATAGTTTTCCCTCACCCACTCTCCAAAAAAGAGAGTTAATTACAAGACCAACAATTGTAGGAGCTAATTACAAGGAAGGAAAAACAAGATCCATGAAAGTAGGATCTAGAACTATCTCAGGCTCATAATTGGAAAAAGTCTCAAAACCACCTAAAGACTCTTCAGCCATGCCCTTAATCATCTCAACCCACAATCGAGAAAAATAGAGAATTGATGTGATGTGGTTTCTCACATGAAATCCAATTTCCCTAATTACATTAAATAAATAATCTGTGAGACAAATTTCCTCTCACAAATGTTAATCATTTTTATCAAAAGTGAATAATAATGCATGAGTTTAATAAATGCTCATAAAATGCATAGTTAAATGCATGAACATCTCGTGAAAAGAATTAGTCATAATTTAACCCACTTAAGCACTTTGTCACCAACTTCAAATCAACATGGTGTAAAGCTCTTTCATGTGCGAAGATCCTTTCGGATGACACCTCCCCACAAAGAAAGTTTTGGTCTCCAAAATTATTAGCTTCAATCCATCATCAACTACATGCAAATGTCTCTGAAATCCACATTCCCACATGACTCCTTAACCTGATATACTTCAGAATCAGAACACAATGTAAACACCTACAACTACTGCAACGCAAATGCCTGAAAAGGCACATCGCTTGAAGACTCCTTCACCCAACGTACTTCAAAATCAGGATGAAAAGCCAACACCTACAACTGTTGAAATGTAAATGTATGAAAATACACATCCCTTGAAGACTCCTTCACCCAACGTACTTCAAAATAAAGATTCAAAGCCAACACCTGCAACTGTTGCAACGCAAATGTATGAAATGGCACATCCCTTGAAGACTCCTTCACCCAATGTACCTCGGAATGAGGATAAAAAGTCAACACCTGTGACTGTTGCAACGCAAATGTATAAAAAGGCACATCCCTTCAAGACTCCTTCACCTCGGTCCTTCAAAATCAGAATGCAAAAGCCCACATCTACCTAACGCTGCAACCTTTAGCTGATCATACCTGTTTAAATCTTTTGAAACACTTGCCAAGAGTTCATCAATTTTACATGCCAAAATGGCTTAGGAAAATCACCTCATTCAACTTTATTACAAAGAAGGAAAAAAAGCTTAATGCGCAAAAATACTCCTCTCACTCTCCCTCACATAAGAGTGGATAAAACAAGCCTTTTACAATGCTTCATAATCATATTTTACATCATGAATTCATGGCAACTATGGCCTTTGCATGGAATTTAATCAAGTTACATGCCAACTTTATGATGCCAAAATAGCAATTACATGGCAATTCGATGTGCACGAAGGGAAAAAGGAAAGTTTTCAACGCCCTTTTAATATGTGTATACGCCAAAACATTCAAATGCACTAATGGTGGAAAGAAATCAAATCCACCCATTACAAAATATGTGCATGGAAACACCATCCCCAATCGTTGTATAAGTTTTATCGCTCTCTGGCATAGGGCAATATTCTACAACATCAACTTCTGTGCAACTATTGTCCGCTCTGGCTCAGATTTAAGATCTGATGTTATTCCACTGTAATAAAACCCTGTAAGGAAAAATTCTTCATTTGCCATATTTTCCAAGTCTTCCAAAAGATTTAAGGACTTGCTTCAGAGAGCCCTGTGAAAAACCCAGTGAACATACTTAAGGTGATTTTCTTCAGGCACATTTTTGTTAATGAATTGTATTGCATATCGAATGCCCAACCCCTACGTTTCTCTCTGTGCGCACAGGGTCATGTCATAATTTTTCCAGGAACACCATTTTACTAAACAATGCCACTGGAGAAAACAAAAAAATCATATCGTGGTCATCTTTCTTCAACGATTTTCAACTCTTACTGTTCATCCCAATTTTCCACAGGATTGTATTCATATCTATGCTTCATTTTCAGTCCAAATCCTGACAAAACTGGGAGCAATAATGCACAGACCCGCATGAAAAACATCTCCTAAATTGGCAAAATCATCACCTAAAGTGGCTTCTTGAGGTTTCTTCTCATACTCCTTGTTATGAGTAGCAAAACCACCATACTGAAATGCAAGTTTATCACCCATATTTTCATACAGTCCCATTAACACTTCTCCTAAGGTACTGCCAGGATCAAATTTTGGATCATCTATCAAACCTAGTGCAAGAAGAGAATTGCATGGAATCGTCGCATCTCATCCATCCATTGCTGTTGCGGAGGAAGAAGGATATAGCACCAAAAACAAATGAGAATCGACATCAACATAACTTTGGCGGAAATGATCCCACAAAATATGCAGATGATCACAACACATTGGCAGAAACATGGAACAAATCTATGCACGTATAGTCGGTGGTGGGATTAATAATAATTCATCAGTGGGGCGGCTAATTCCAGCAAGGTGTATCTTCCACATATAATTTGTTGTCATCAAGTAGTTAATGAACTCCACTTAACTGAATCTCTTTTCATTGATAGCGATCACCACATCTTCATTTCATGTAATGATGTGGCGACACAACGAGCACCGGTTGCACCAACTAGGTGACTCAAAGTTTTCAGTCCTCCATCAACATGCATGTCAACGACAAACTCGGTCAGAAAACAAATATGAAAAGAAGAATTGACATTACCACCTCTTAACCGCCTTTATCGACATTCTTGCATCTAATCCCAATCCATGAACACTTAAGATAGACTCCTGCCTCCAAAAACAAAGTTTTATCTCTGTAGGGAAACAAACTTCGTCAGGGAAAAACAATTAATGAAGAGAATGATCCATAAAATGGCGAAGGAACCTTATGCTCCGTGATCTCAAATGGGATTCTGCAAATCTATATCAAATCCACCTTTTGTGTGAGCGTTATAATCCTTGAATTTTCTAACGCCGCAAGAAAACTCGAACTCGAGACCTCCGTCCGAAGGGGGACAAACGATGATGATCGTAATCATTCGCAATGGGTAGCCGCTCCCATTGTTGCTTCCTTGCGACCTTCCCTTTAATTTCCCATGCCTTTTAAAAATATAAAAAAAAAACATCAGAGAAGAATCGGTCCATTGGCGGGCGCGTCAAACACTCACTCACAGTGGCGCTTGTCGAAATTGGGTTGGTTTTTGTATGGATTATCCAAGTTGTCTACTGTTACTACCTTGGCTCCATATACATTTAGTATCTTGATCCATGGAGATGGAATGTCCTAGAATGCAACGAAAACAAGGTCTGCGTCCACATTGAGCCTGCAGAGGGACCGATGAATTACACACACAACCACATAAAACTCACAGTCTCTTGGCATCCCCATGTACATCATTGTCCCATAGGTGTGTTTTTTGTTGCGGGTTTTCTTGTCAGCTTTGTTGTTATTGCAGAAGAAGTGGTAAAGTTAATAAGATTCTGTAAGGACTTGGCCTCCCTCTTCACGGACCTGACCTCACAACACAAAGGACTTAGATCTCAATGATCATCGCACCCACAGAGCACCAATTCACCGCAGTCATGGAGTACCAACAGATCGGATCAGTCTGCACCATGATTCGAACGATCCAATGCAGATCCGAGAAATTTTTCTTGGCTAAGACCAATAACCAAAATGTTCGCAATCTGCCTCTACCAGCATTTTTTACGCAATACCCACAGCCCTTCGTCACGGCTTCCTTTTCACTCCAATCGAAGTCCTCCACCAAATCGCTCGTGGAAAAAATAGGAGCATCGTGGTCGTCTTGAAGCGACGGTGCCATTATTTGTTGATTTTGAATCAGAAAAGTTTTGAGTGTTTTCCATCAACATTTGGATACCTGCCCCCATAAAACTCGAAAGTTTTCAAATGATAAGAAATAAACATTGCAGAAAAATCATAAACTGCTTACCAAACCAGCATCAAGCACTTTCTGCTCGTAATCATTCTTTTCAAATGGTGGATGGAGCCTCCTTCTTCATGAGGTCTTTAACCATATGTCTGCTTCACTTGTGACAAATTTTGGTGTGCAAATTCCAACACTTCTTCTCCCAATGGCCACTGATTTTGCAGAAACTACAGAAATTATGTCGTTTCCCATTCAACTGTATCTTCATGATAGGCAGATTCATAAGGTTCTCATTCTTCTTGGTCTGACTTCTTGTGGACACATCTATCTTCTTAACCCACACTTTCTTTGTGTGATACTTAACTACATCACGGTTAGAAGATCTATAGAAGTAATAATTTCTCTTATATGCAAAAGAATAATTTGAATGACTGATATACCTTCTTGACTTGTCCTTGAGATGATGAGGACTAGGTGTCTTGAATCCCTTCTTGGAGTCAAGTGACAGAGAGGCGGATTTTGCTTCAGCTACCTTCGAGTATTCTCCTTTCCTTTCATGTCCATAACCCAAGCCTGCAAATGGTTGTCTTGGAACATCCTCCAATGGTTGGGTGACTCCTTGGCCATTTGTGCCAAGTCCACCTCCTTTATACCCCATCTTCGTGAGGATATTCATGCCAACATTAGTTTCATTTTGAGAGAGAACAGAACATAAACTAATATATATACCTTGGTTTAAGATATAGCCTCCATCGTCTCAACCTTCTGCAACATACACAATAACTCCTCTTTGGCTCATAGCATCTCTTGAAGCTCCTACTTATCGTTTTCAGCTACCTACAACAGTCTTCATAATTCTGCATTGTCGGCTTGAATGTTGTCATTTATCTCTTGCAACTCTTGCATTCTTTCAGCGTTCTTCACTCCTCTGCCCATCCTGCAGAGCAGTCATTTTCTATGATACCAAACTTGATTCGATCATGGGTAGAGTACTACTCTAACCATCGTTTACGGTGTGAATATCTTTTAATTGACTCTCTCTTATACATATTTAACTGAGCACATTAGTTCATGTTATTATAATGCATAAAACACATAAACATAAATAAATGAACTTAAAACAATAAGAAGCACATGCAAGTAAATAATAGAGAGACAACCGATGTTCGTAACTGAGTTCACCTCTCCATCTCTCTGGGGCTACATCTCTGGATCTGCTTCAATTGGAATTTAGATCTTCTATATTCCTTCTTCAAAGTAAGCTCTCAAAGCTCTCTTACATTCAAGCACTATGGCCGATCATTAGCTAAGAACTATGGCTCTCAATAGCTAATAATTATCTCCATTCTCCCCCCTTCTCATGGCTTACATAAGTAATATATATATATATATATATATATATATATATATATATATATATATATATATATATATATATATATATATATATATATATATATATATATATATATGTATATATATATATATATATATATATATATATGTATATATATATATATATGTATATGTATATAAATATATATGTATATATATATGTGTATATATATATATGTATATATGTATATATATATATGTATATATATATATATATATATATATATATATATATGTATATATGTATGTATATATATATATGTATATATGTATGTATATATATATATGTATATATGTATGTATATATATATATGTATATATGTATGTATATATATATATATATGTATATATATATATATATATATATATATATATATATATATATATATATATTTCCCTCACCCACTCTCCAACAAAGAGCATTAATTACAAGACCCACAATTGTAGGACCTAATTACAAGGAAGGAAAAACAAGATCCATGAAAGTAGGATATCCAACTATCTCAGGCTCATAATTGGGAAAAGTCTCAAAACCACCTAAAGACTCTTCGACCATGCCCTTGATTCTCTCAACCCACAATTGAGAAAAATAGAGAATTGATGTGAGGTGATTCCTCACATGGAAACCAATTTCCCTAATTACATTAAATGAATAATATGTGAGACAAATTTCCTCTCACAAATATTAATCATTTTTTTCAAAATTGAATAATAATGCATGAGTTTAATAAAGGCTCATAAAAATTCATAATTAAATGCATGAGCATCTCATCAAAATAATTAATCATAATTTCACCAACCTTTTTACTTTGTCACCAACTTCAAATCAACATGGCGCAAAGCTCTTCCATGTGCGAAGATCCTTTCAGATCATGTGTCCATGGAATCCACAATTATAACACTTCCATATTATATTCTTCTTCTTGTACCTTCTTCTCTTTGTATGCTTTTACTTGCATGGTTGGAGATTTTCATTATTTTTTCTCCAACTAGGTGCTCCAACAAATTTGTATTTGCTAGTAGATACTTGAGCACTATTTTTGGAGCTCTATAATTGTTTCTTTCAATAAATTAATTCAACCTTCAATTTCTAGCACTCCTGCTTCAACTCGTTTTATTTATTCATCATTGTAATATCAATCTTTAATCCTTCTTGCAACTAAGTTTTTAGATCTAAAATTTCTTCTTTGAATGCACACTGCTTTTCTTCAAATATTTGCAGTAGTTTTTGTTGATTTTTATTTTTAGCCAATTCTAGTGCCAATATATTTGATTGCTCTTGATTATTGATGCTTGGTTAATTACTACAATTGCTAGTGAATTCATCTTCTTGTGAGGATGATTGATTTGTTACTGCAATTAAAGTAGAATCCTTTATATTTTTCTCCATTTCAGAAAAAATGCAATTTTCCTCCAAGATACAAATTCCTTAACTTGTCCAACATTTCTTTGGTGAACTCACAATTTTCACATGAATGCACAAAAGTTTGAAATATTATTGAAAATAATATTTTTAGACAATCATTAGATTCATCTTTAACTCCATTAACAACTCACAAATATCTTCATCAACAGATAAAAAATACGAATCTAAATTCACTCTCCAAGTTGCAAATTTACCTTTATGAAGTACTTAAATACCTTACTGATCCATTTCAGAAAATTTGCAAAAATTCTTCCAAAATCTCCAAGATCCACTCTTAAATGATCACTTTTCAATCGAGATCCCCGCTCGATACCAAGTATTGGAAAATATATCACTACTAAGGGTGAGAGGGTGAATCAGTAGTGAGAGCACATATATTAAACTTTTTCTCCAAATTATTTATCTTTAACTATGAATGTACTGAAACAAAAAACCATATATCCGAGCATCAAAAATAAAAATGAAACCATAACGCCGATAGGCGTATCCCCTATCGGAAGTAGCATCTTTTTGTGATTAGGTTAATTAATTTTTTTGATCCTATGGTGTAGATTGAAAGATGCCAAGATATTCTGTCGTCGCCACTCAATCAATGGATCAAATCTACCCCACTAACTTCCTTGCATATCTAAATCACATGTTTAAAGTGTACTTAAATTAATTTTTTACAAATCTTGATTAAAAATTTACTATACCATTTATTAATGGCCACGTATCAAGATTAACCAAGAAATGAAACCGAAACATTAAACCTTCTCATCGTTATGCAACGTGTCGTTGTGCCTTGACGAGCCATAGTGGCTAGCAGTGCTGGAATTGGGGAATTTGATGCGCTTGTACCTAATAATTGCTCTACTCGGATGTAATGCAACGCCGGAAATAGCGGATGCCTTGGTGATCTACAACTCGGTCGGCCGGAAGGGTGTCTGCTTACCTGCCCGGCGAAGTTCGACTGCACTTGCAGAGTGTGGCCATGTCCGGGCACAACCGCGGTGGCAAGGTGGCTGTAACGCTGCGTAGGCTGGGGCCATTATGCGTGATGGTTCAAATTCTCAACGCATGCGGGAAGGGAACGCTTTGTTAAGTTTGTACACAATTTACACCTGGAATAATCACTACTCAATTGGAATGACTATCCTCTGTTATATTTACAGGTGGAGCCGCTCTGCAACGACGTTCTCGCCCCAAGGGTTTTGTCCATCGTTCTTGAGGTAAACATTTTATTACTGCTTCGATAAAATAGCAGTCGACATCATTCTGTTTCTAATAGATTTTTTCTGTGATGATTTATGGTGGTAAGTCGCTTCAATGAGGCTTTTCTTCGCATGCACTCAAATTAAGCGATTGAGTGCAGGTTGCATGTATTATAGCTAGCTCGATCTCTGGAACAATATTTCGTGTACACTTCCTATTTTGGAGAAAATAAGACTTGAACGCGAAGGAGTGAATCTCTGCTTTATTTTAAATTAAACAAGTATAAAAACTCCTCAATACTCACGAACAATATCGATCAGATGCACCTATCTGCTATTGATACTTTCTGTGGGAGCTTCCAGATTTGTCTAGTGTTGAATGAGAGATGGCGTCCAACGTTGTAGTATTTCTCAAGGACAAGAACATATTAATGACTGGATTGACCGACTTCCTTGGCAAAAGTATTTCAGGCGTTATGAATGTTAAATTGATATTTACATCAATTTGAGTTTCGTTATAATGAAGTTAATTGCTGTTTATTTGGTGCAGTTTTCTTGGAGAAAATCTTGCGTGCACAGCCCTGTATTGGCTGTATATACATTTTGTTAAGGGCTGAAGATGCAGAGTCTGCCAAAAACCGATTGAAAAATGTAGGAGATTTAATAGGAGTATTCAAAGTCATTTATTTTGTATAAATTTGATTAGAATGCGTTAGAAAATATAGGTTTATGGTAGTATGGTAGTGCCCCTTATCAATCTGAACTTTTTGAATAATGTTGGACCAACCTATTGTTGTGTCTCTATTAGTCTCCTCTGTGCTCATAGATGAATTCTAGGCTTACGAACTCTTTTGAATGACAGCTTATTAGGTTGGAGTTGTTCAAGATTCTGAGGGAGCAACACGGAGACAACTTTGAAAGTTTCATATTTCACAAATTCGTTCCCGTTGTTGGAGACGTTGTAGCTGATCATAATCTTGGAATTGCAGAAGAGGCAAGAAGAGAGCACCTCTGGGAAAATGTGGACGCCATTGTTAATAATGCAGCAAGCACAGCGTTTGACGATAGGTTTGCTTAGCTCATCGTGGGTGTTTACTCATACTTATACCTAGTAAAATGTATCTGTGCTGCAGAACCTAACTTATTCAACCAAACGCTCTTGCAAAATGTAGATATGATATCTCTTTCAACATCAACACAAAGGGAGCTAAAAATATTGTGGAATTCACCCAACGATGCCGGAAACTTCAAATCCTTTTGCACGTCTCTACTGGTAAGGGAGATACTGATATTGTGTTTATTTTTTGAAAATTTTTGATGCGAGTGAAAGATGTTTTTTCCCTTTAAAAGCTGTAATTTCCGATTACATTCTCAGCTATGGTTTACAATCTCATCCCATACCCTAAAATAGTTAAAATTATATTTTTTTTTTCCCAAAATCAATACGATCAATATTATGATATTTAATACCAGGTTCAAAATCAACCCCATCAATATCATAATGTATCATATTTAACATATTATCATGAAATTTATAAACATAAATATGAATGATATATATAAAATTTCATATTTATAAGTGATAAAATTTCAAAAGACCATAGGAGAAATTTTTGTAAAAAAAAATCATTTATAATATAAAATTTAATATTATAACAATATAAATATTATATCTAATTTAAATTTAATCTTTACTTGAAATTAAATGACAATAGACTTTTGAAACTTCATTATCTTCATTAATTTAAAAAACAAAAACAAAAAAGTCTAGCATTTTTAATCTCCTCTACACACATATTTAACTTGCGTTGCTTATGTTTATATATTCAAAATAATTTAAAATAAAATTCGAAACATTAAAAAATAATAGATAAAAAGTTCCAAATGACTCAAGTAACGTTGTTGGTCTCAAATGACTCAAGTAACGTTGTCGGTCTCATAAATTAGAAAACAGAAATGTAAATGTTCTTTGAAAGTTTGAGAATTAATGAATTTCTTTTTTTTTTTTAATGGATGAAGGAGATTGATAGTGTGGTTTTTCTTTTATTAATGTTGTATTCTAATCATTTTAATTATGGTTAAACATTTCCAACACACTCAATCACTCATTCTCACCAATGTCCAATGGGACACAACCTTGCTTAACCATAGTAATCCATGGTTAACCCTCTTAAACCATAATAATCCATGGTGAACTTTTATTATAATAATTAATTATAATTATAATTGTTTAGATTGTTAAACTAATTATAATTTAAATAATATCTACATATATATAATAATTGTTTAAGTAATTATAATTCTTCTTTCTTTAAATTAAAAAAGAATTTGATAATTGTAAAGTCTTTTTAATAAAATTGAAATTAAAAATAAATATCATTTTAACCATATCATTAATAGTATTAATGATATTAAAATTAATATTGTTAATAGAAATACTATTAATATTAATAATGTTTAAAGAATAATATTTGTAATATTAATTGTTTTAAAATGGTTAACATTCAATATTATTAAGATAATAACATTTACATTCTAATATTAATATGATTAATTATATTTAGATTATTTAAAAATATAATATTAACATTAATATTAATAAATAAGAATAATATTTTTTTTTTAATAATTAACAATAAAATTATTAATAAAAATATAGAAAATAAAACTTCTATTCACTTTAACAATATGATTAAAAGTATTAATGATATTATCATTAATATTGTTAATATAAATACTTTTAAGATCAGTAATAATAATTAATAATACTTACATTCTAATATTTACATTTTCATGGTTATTTTTTATATTATAATATTAAAATTTCATTAATATAATAATGACATATATTCAAAACAACAAATTATAAAGCTAAGAATAAAATTTAAATTAAGTCTAATGTTTATATTAGTAGAATGTTCATGTTTATATTAGTAGAATGTTCAGTTTATAATAAAGTTTATATTATATTTAAAAATAATATTAAAATTTATATTATTATTAATAAAATAAGATTTGAATTAATATTAAAAGCAATATTACTAATAATACCATTAAATACAATATTAATAATATCATTAATAGTACTCATGATATTAAAATATATCATGAATTTTAAATTTTTGAAAATATCATAAAATATATTAAAATTTGTAAATTTTTGATATTTAGTATTATATAATAATATCTATATTATAATATTAATATTATTAAGAATATTAATATTGTTTAAAACAAATATTAACATTAATATTGATAAATAAGAATAATAATATTTATTTTGTAATAATTAACAATAGAATTATTAAATTTTTCTTGGCCATAGTCATCCATAGGTAACCCTCTTAAAACATAATAATCCATGGTGACCTTAATTATAATTAATAATTATAATAATTAATTATAGTTATAATTGTTTAAATATTTCAACTAATTATAATTAAAATAATATCTAAAATAATATATAAACGAATATAATAATATCTAAATAAGTATAATAATGGTTTAAGTAATTATAATTCTCTTTTATTTAAAAAAAATAAAAACTTTTGAGGCAAAAAATAAAAAATATTCATTGTAACCATATCATTAATAGTATTAATGATATTAAAATTAATATTGTTAATAGAAATATTATTAATATTAATATGAATAAGTAATACTAGTAATTTTTACATTCTAATCATTTTAATCAACTATGGCCAAACATTACCAACATAGTCTTATTCTCACCTATGTTAAATGATAGAGAAGTTTACTTAGCCATAATCAACCATGGTTAACCTTACTCAACCATGGCCATCCTTGGTCAACCATTGTCATCCCTCTCGCCCCAGAAACCCCTTGTCATGTCTTGTGTTTATTAATTAGCTGATTTTAAAATATTCTCAGCTTAGGTTTTTTAATTTAAAATATTTATTCTTAGGGTTTAAAATATTTATTCTTAGGGTTTATTAGTTCTTTTGGTTTATAATATGAACAATCGATCAATGTCATCCATGATCAAATGTCACATCCTGACAAATATTGTCTCAATATGAAAATCACCCATGGCCAACCATGGTCATAGTTGGTCCAACGTCGCATTGTGACAACAACTGTCTCAATGTTTAAATCAATTCCCTTGGGTTCACCAATTCCTTTGGTTTATAAAATTAAACCCTTGGGTTTATTAGTTCTTTTGGTTTATAATATGAATAATCGATCAATGTCATCCATCATCAAATTGTCTGAAAATGAAATCAGCCATGGCCAACCATGGTCACACTTGGTCCAACGTCGCATTGTGACAACAATTGTCTCAATGTTTAAATGAATTCCCTTGGGTTCACCAATTCCTTTGGTTTATAATTTTTTGGGTAATGGTTTTCCCTGTCTACCTATGCTTTGGTTTATAATATTAAACCCTTGGTTTATTAGTTCTTTTGGTTTATATGAATAATCGATCAATGTCATCCATGATCAAATGTCACATTTTGGGTTCACTCAATTTCTTTGTTTATAATATTAAACCCTTAGGTTTTATTAATATCTACTATTTTTAATATTTCCCTTAGCCTTATTGATCCCTTAGGTTTTTAATATTTGTTAGGTAATGGTTTTCCCTCGAGTTCACCAATTCTTTTGGTTTATAATATTAAACCCTTGGGTTTATTAGTTATTTTGGTTTATAATATGAATAATTGATCAATGTCATCCACGATCAAATGTCACATTCTAAAAAACATTGTCTCAATATGAATATCATCCATGGCCAACCATGGTCATAGTTGGTCGAACGTCGCATTGTGACAACAATTGTCTCAATATTTAAATCAATTCGCTTGGGTTCACCAATTCCTTTGGTTTATAATATTGAACCCTTGGGGTTATTATTTCTTTTGGTTTATAATATGAATAATCGATCAATGTCATCCATGATCAAATGTCGCATTGTGACAACAATTGTCACACTGCTTAAATCAATTCCCTTGGGTTCACTAATTCCTTTGGTTTATAATTTGTTGGGTAATCGTTTTCCCTTGGGTTCACCAATTCCTTTGGTTTATAATATTAAACCATTGGGTTTATTAGTTCTTTTTGTTTATAATATGAATACTCGATAAATGTCATCCATGATCAAGTGTCACATTCTGAAAAAAATTGTCTCAATATGAAAATCACTGATGGCCAACCATGGTCATAGTTGGTTGAACGTTACATTGTGACAACAATTGTTTCAATGTTTAAATCAATTCCCTTGGGTTCACCAATTCCTTTGGTTTATAATATTTAACCCTTAGGTTTTATTAATCTCTACTGTTTTTAATATTTCCCTTAGCCTTATTGATCCCTTGGGTTTTTAATATTTGTTGGGTAATGGTTTTCCCTTGGGCTCACCAATTCTTTTGGTTTATAATATGAAACCCTTGGGTTTATTAGTTCTTTTGGTTTATAATATGAATAATCGATCAATGTCATCCACGATCAATGTCACATTCTGAAAAACATTGTCTCAATATGAATATTACACATGGCCAACCATGGTCATAGTTGGTCAAACGTCGCATTGTGACAACAATTGTCTCAATATTTAAATCAATTCCCTTGGGTTCACCAATTCATTTGGTTTATAATATTAAACCCTTGGGCTTATTACTTATTTTGGTTTATAATATGAATAATCGATCAATGTCATCGATGATCCAATGTCGCATTGTGACAACAATTGTCTCAAAATGAAAATCACCCATGGCCTACCATGGTCATAGTTGGTCGAACGTCACATTGTGACAACAATTGTCTGAATGTTTAAATAAATTCCCTTGGGTTCACCAATTCCTTTGGTTTATAATTTTTTGGGTAATGGTTTTCCCTTGGGTTCACCAATTCCTTTGGTTTATAATATTAAACCCTTAGGTTTTATTAATCTCTACTGTTTCTCTACTGTTTTTAATATTTCCCTTACCCTTATTGATCCTTAGGTTTTTAATATTTGTTGGGTAATGGTTTTCCCTTGGGTTCACCAATTCTTTTGGTTTATAATATGAAACCCTTGGTTTTATTAGTTTTTTTGGTTTCTAATATGAAGAATCGATCAATGTCATCCATGATCAAATGTCACATCCTGACAAACAGTGTCCGAATATGAATATCACCCATGGCCAACCATGGTCATAGTTGGTCGAACGTCGCATTGTGACGACAATTGTCTCAATATTTAAATCAATTCCCTTGGGTACATCAATTCCTTTGGTTTATAATATTAAACCCTTGGGGTTATTAGTTCTTTTGGTTTATAATATGAATAATCGATCAATGTCATCCATCATAAAATTGTCTCAATATGAAAATCACCCATGGCCAACCATGGTCATAGTTGGTCCAATGTGGCATTGTGACAACAATTGTCTCAATGTTTTAATCAATTCCCTTGGGTTCACCAATTCCTTTCGTTTATAATTTGTTGGGTAATGATTTTCTCTTGGATTCGCCAATTACTTTGGTTTATAACATTAAACCCTTGGGTTTATTATTATTTTTGGCTTATAATATGAATAATCGATCAATGGCATCCATGATCAAATGTCACATTCTGACAAACATTGTCGCAATATGAAAATCACCCACGGCCAACCATGGTCATAGTTGGTCGAACGTCGCATTGTGACAACAATTGTCTCAATGTTTAAATCGATTCCCTTGGGTTCACCAATTCCTTTGGTTTATAATTTGTTGGGTAATAGTTTTCCTTTGGGTTCACCAATTCCTTTGGTTTATAATATTAAACCCTTGGGTTTATTAGTTTTTTTGGTTTATAATATGAATAATCGATCAATGTCATCCATGATCAAATGTCACATTCTGACAAACATTGTCTCAATATGAAAATCACTCATGGCCAACCATGGTCATAGTTGGTCGAATGTCGCATTGCGACAACAATTGTCTCAATGTTTAAATCAATTCCCTTGGGTTCACCAATTCCTTTGGTTTATAAAATTAAACCCTTGGGTTTATTAGTTCTTTTGGTTTATAATATGAATAATCGATCAATGTCATCCATCATCAAATTGTCTCAATATGAAATCAGCCATGGCCAACCATGGTCATACTTGGTCCAACGTCGCATTGTGACAACCATTGTCTCAATGTTTAAATGAATTCCCTTGGGTTCACCAATTCCTTTTGTTTATAATTTGTTGGGTAATGGTTTTCCCTTGGGTTCACCAATTCCTTTGGTTTATAATATTAAACCCTTGGGTTTATTACTTCTTTTGGTTTATAATATAAATAATCGATCAATGTCATCCATGATAAAATGTCACATTCTGACAAACATTGTCTCAATATGAAAATCACCCATGGCCAACCATGGTCATAGTTGGTCGAACGTCGCATTCTGACAACAATTGTCTCAATGTTTAAATCAATTCCCTTGGTTTCATCAATTCCTTTGGTTTATAATTTGTTGGGTAATGGTTTTCCCTTGGGTTCACCAATTCCTTTGGTTTATAATATTAAACCCTTAGGTTTTATTAATCTCTACTGTTTTTAATATTTCCCTTAGCCTTATTGATCCCTTAGGTTTTTAATATTTTTTGGGTAATGGTTTTCCCTTGGGTTCACCAATTCTTTTGGTTTATAATATCAAACCCTTGGGTTTATTAGTTCTTTTGGTTTATAATATGAATAATCGATCAATGTCATCCACGATCAAATGTCACATTCTGAAAAACATTGTCTCAATATGAATATCACCCATGGCCAACCATGGTCATAGTTGGTTGAACGTCGCATTGTGACAACAATTGTCTCAATATTTAAATCAATTCCCTTGGGTTCACCAATTCCTTTGGTTTATAATATTAAACCCTTGGGGTTATTAGTTCTTTTGGTTTATAATATGAATAATCGATCAATGTCATCCATGATCAAATGTCGCATTGTGACAACAATGGTCTCAATGTTTAAATCAATTCCCTTGGGTTCACCAATTCCTTTTGGTTTATAATTTGTTGAGTGATGGTTGTCCCTTGGGTTCACAAATTCCTTTGGTTTATAATATTAAAATCTTGGGTTTATTAGTTCTTTTGGTTTATAATATGAATAATTGATCAATGTCATCCATGATCAAATGTGACATTCTGAAAAATATTGTCTCAATATGAAAATCACCCATGGCCAACCCTAGTCATAGTTGGTCCTACGTCGCATTGTGACAACAATTCTCTCAATGTTTAAATCAATTCCCTTGGGTTCACCAATTTCTTTTGGTTTATAATTTTTTGGGTGATGGTGGTCCCTTGGGTTCACCAATTCCTTTGGTTTATAATATTAAACCCTTGGGTTTATTAGTTCTTTTGGTTTATAATATGAATAATTGATCAATGTCATCCATGATCAAATGTCACATTTCGACAAATATTGTCTCAATATGAAAATCGCCCATGGCCAACCATGGTCATAGTTGGTCCAATTGTGACAACAATTATCTCAATGTTTAAATCAATTCCCTTGGGTTCACCAATTCCTTTGGTTTATAATTTTTTGGGTAATGGTTTTCCCTTGGGTTCACCAATTGATTTGGTTTATAGTATTAAACTCTTGGGTTTTATTAATCTCTATTGTTTTTAATATTGCCCTTAACCTTATTGATCCCTTAGGTTTTTAATATTTATCCCTTGGGTTCACTGATTCCTTTGGTTTATAATATTAAACCCTTGGGTTTATTAGTTCTTTTGGTTTATAATGTTAATCACACATTCGGTTTATTACTCTCTTGAGTTTAAAATACTAATTCTCAGGGTTTGTTAATTTCTTAGATTTTTCAGTTTAAAATATTAATTTTTAAGGTTTATTAATCTTTATTGTTTATAATATTCATCCGTTAGGTTTATGATATTTATCCCTTGGGTTCGTTGATTCCTTTGCTTTATAACATTAAACCCTTGGGTTTGTTAGTTCTTTTGGTTTATAATGTTAATAATCTCATTGGTTTATTAATATCTTATGTTTAAAATACTGATTCTTATGGATTATTAATTTATTAGGTTTTTTAGTTTAAAATATCAATTCTTACAGTTTATTAATCTCTTGTGTTTTTAATATTGATCCCTTATGTTTATAATATTTATCCCTTGGGTTCACCAATTCCTATGGTTTATAATATTTAAACCTTTGGTTTATAATGACATTGGGTTTGTATTATTAATTATCCCTTGGGTTTATTAATATCTTCACTTTAAAATATTAATTGTTAGAGTTTATTAATCTCTTAGGTTTTTTGTTTTTAAATATTGTTTCATATGGTTTATTACTCTCTTGAGTTTAATATTATTAATATATTAATATATATTATAAATAAATATTCAAATATTTATTAATAATGATTATTAGTAATATTATAATATTATTATTAATATATATTATTAATAATATAACCAACTATGATATAATATATATTATAAATATATTATTAGTTCTTTTGGTTTATTAATAATATAACCATCTATGATATTAATATATAAATAAATATTAAAATATTATATATTATTTTTATTATTTTTATATTAATAAATATTATATATATTTCAAGTTAATTTGTAGTATGTATATAGTAAATATTATTAATATATTAATAAATATTTTTAATATATATTATTAATACTTATTATAATATTAATAATATATATAAAATATTTTTGTATATATTAATAATATTATAATATTACTAATAATCATTATAAATAAATATTCAAATATTTATTAATAATGATTATTAGTAATATTATAATATTATTAATATATATTATTATTAAATATTCAAATATTTATTAATAACGATTATTAGTATTATTATAATATTATTAATATATATTATTAATAATATATATTAATAATATTATAATATATAATATTATAATATTATAATATTACTAATAATCATTATAAATAAATATTCAAATATTTATTAATAATGATTATTAGTAATATTATAATATTATTAATATATATTATTAATAATATAACCAACTATGATATAATATATATTATTAATATATTATTAGTTCTTTTGGTTTATTAATAATATAACCATCTATGATATTAATATATAAATAAATATTAAATTATTATATATTATTAATATTCTTTTTATATTAATATATATTATATATATTTCAAGTTAATTTATAGTATGTTTATGGTTAATATTTTTAATATATATTATTAATACTTATTATAATATTATTAATATATAAAATATTTTTGTGATTTTAATCATAATTAATATATTTAATATATTAATATTCTTATTAATACATAATATATATATTCCAAGTTAATATAAATTATTATATATAATATTTATTTATTGATATATAAATTAATGTGATGGGTAGTGGATATAGGCCTATCGGCGTATATCAACCACATTGGTAAATGTGGTTGTAAATCTATTTTATATACACCTATCGGCATATATCAACCACATTAGTAAATATTTACTAATGTGGTTGTTGCTAGTTAATAGATCCATGACTCTAATAGTATATGCACCGATCCAATAACAATATCATGATTGAGTAAGCCATTTTGCCAGCTTCCCACACCAAATCCTCCAACAAAATGATACATGATCCCTTAACTACTTGTTTTACTTCGGGGATACAAAAAACAAACAAATTTGGGTTTGTGCGCTTATCTCGTAGACATTATGCAAGAGGAAGCTTCCTTTAAGTGTGCCTAAACATCGAAGTTTTTCCTCTTGCTTCTCCACATATCTCCGCGCCAGCTTTTTCTTTAATAAAGCCGCACACCTCCGCCTTTTCCGCACTCCGTAACAAACCCTTCAACTTTTGCTTGAAGAAAATATCCTCAACCTTTACTTGTCCCGTCGATATGCTACTCCATTGATCCGATGGATCGTTTCCGTTGCTACATAGCTTTGCAAACAAGCATTTTACACACTCATTCACTATCAAAGGAGGTTTACTCGCTTCTCCAATCTCAACGACCAGGAATCTTAGCCACAAAGGCTCAAATCGCCACCAAGGCACTCAATTCATCCACCAAGGCTCTCGGGCTCACGAATCGACTCGCCACCACGAAGGCTCTCGAATCAACCAACCACCAAGGTTCAACATAGGTTCACCAATTTCATCCACAAAGGCTCTCAATCCAAATTTCACCAAGGCTCCGCACTACCACCAAGGCAACACGATTCAACCACTAAGGCTTTCAAATTAGCCACCAAATTCGACACTTCCACTAAGGCAAACGATTTAGCCACTAAGGCTTTCGAATCCGCCATCACAAGTTAAGGTGCACCGCCTACTTGGGTTTCTAACCACCAAGGCTCAATTCCCCACAAAGGCACTCATCACCACCAAGGCTCACCAACTCTTATACCATGTCAAAAATGGAAGATGAAACTTATATATTGAAACTAGCAATTACTCAGTGAGTACTTGCACCTAGAAACTCACAACTCACTCCAAGGGGAGTCGCTCCACTTAGAGATCATGCTGCACTTTATTCAATTAATCATCAAATCACAAATATATAAGTTTACATGGTTTTAGTGAGATTACAACATACTCCCAGAAAATAGGAACTAGCAACTAGGACACTCACAAAATTGTGAAACAAACTCTCTCCAAATATATATATTCTCCATTATTTTCAACTTTTCCCTACTGGGTGGAGAAGGCCGAAATTGAAATTGAAATTTTTTTTGCTTGATAGCAAGAAATGGAAGATTTACTCTTTACTAATCATATGGAAAATAAAGGATTTTATTTTTGAAATTAAATCCTATGAATGAGGAGTTTTTATTTCCTTCTTGTGACTCATTTTTTTAATTTCCTATTCCAATGCTTTTAAAACAAAGGCTATCTAGTAGCTAGTACTTATAACTTAATTAAACTAAAAAATAATAAAGACAAAGATTTCACCACAAAAAATAAAAACAACTAATAAAATATTTTATTGTTGAATGTCATTGCCAAAAATTAAAAAAATGTGATTAACTAATATTATTTATATTAACATATATAAACATATGAAAAGCTTATATCTTAACATGCTAAAAGCTAAATAAACATATATGAGAAAGTTATATCTTAATATATCAAAGAATTGTGAAAGCTAAATAAACATACATGAGAAAGTTATACCTTAATATATAAAAAAATTAGTAAAATAACGAAAAAAATTATCATTTTAAAACATACATAAAATTAAAACACAAATAAAATAAATAATAAATATGAAAAAACTTTTACTTAAAAAATAATAATAATAATAAAAAATTAATTATAGTTCATGGTCTTCGTGCCCAATTAATAGCGACTCCGCCCAATTAATAGCGACTAATAATGTAGTCACATCTAAAGTAGGATGAACACAAAATTTAACCTTAATACATTCAATGCTAAATTAGTATTTTTAATGTAACGAAATGGTATTTATAATAAAAATATATATGAAAAAAAGGAAAACATCTAATTTGTTGCTTTATTTTTCGAGTCTAAGTTATAAAGTCTTCTATGGTTTTTTTTTATCATTTTAATATTTACTAATTTCTTGAGAAAAAAATCTCATAAGAATGAGAAAGTCATGTTCATTATTAATTTATTTTATTTCATATATTTTTTATTATTATTATTCTTTTTTTATAAGTTTGTAGTATTATTATTATTTATTTAAAAAAATTATATTATTATTTTCACAATTTTTTTTGGATGTATAATCATTTTTTTAATTTGCAAAAATTTACAATTTAAAATTCAAAATAATTATCTTTTAAATTATAATAATTATCTTGTATTATGTTAGATCTAAGATCTCAGGATCCATAGTGTAGATAGAAATGTTTTCTTGACATCACATCATTAGGATTAATGATGTGATTAATCCCAAAGACATTTCTATCTATCTTGTATTATTCTAAATGATTTTAATAGTTTAAAATTTAGTAATTATAAGAAATTAAATATCATAAACTAAACAAAAATAATCGATCACAAGGTGGCCAATTTCTATGAAAATCACATAAAAGAAATTTTTTTCAACGCGTCAACTAGTGGTTCATCATCAAAAGATACATTTGGAAATTGATCAGAAATTAGTTTAAATAGATTTGGATGCCTACAACTAGCCGTTGAAAAACGGCTAGTTTGACTAGAATAGTCAAAAAATATTGCAAACTAGCCGTTTTTCCAACCCGCCAGTTGTAGTTGTCCTAATCTATTTAAACTACTCGATCAGATTTCCCCATGTTGCAGTATTGCATAAAACTAAACGGCATAACAAGCCACTCAAGAGTCCTTGTTTGGTTTTAAATGTTTTCCAAAATGTCACTTTCTCTCGCAATTCTAATTTGATTATAACCACTACGTAACTCTAACTTAGTGAAATATTTAGCATCTTTCAAATGATCCAACAAATCATCTATCCTTGGAAGTGGGTAATGATTCTTTATCGTTATTCGTTCAATGCCCCGAAGTCCACACACATGGGCCAAGTTCCATCTTTCTTTGGAATCAACACTACCGTTGACCCACATGGCGAGGTGCTTGGTCTTATGGAAACCTCCGTCCAATAAGTCTTTAATTTGCCTCTTGAGCCAAAGAGATTCTCCATGATAGACAAGTGGTACATGCCGATGTTAGGAAGAGGACAATTTGATGTACATGGATTTCATGTTGAATCTCCCTTTTAGAGGTAAACTCTGTTTATCTCCGAAACATCTCATGATGTGCAACAACTACATTATATAAATCTGATTTAATCTGAATCAAAATTTTCAAATGACTCATCATTCATATGAACCTTGGGCTTAACCATAAGAAGTACAAACTCTTACTAGAATTTACTAGCCTTTTTTACCTATCCCGCATTTACCATCGCCATTTTCCTTCTGCGATGTGCTTCCGACAATGAATTCTTTACCATATTTAAAGATATGATACTTACGATGGCAATGGAAGATCGCTTTCCCGTCAAATAAGTAAGGACTTCCCAAAATAATTCCCCGATATATCAAGCTATAATACATCAAGTTCGACCGTGTCAATAAAGTGTGTAGTAATGGCGAATCACAATATGCATTATCTTAAGACTTGTAAGTTTGCATCCTTGCATATCCACCTAAGTGCATAAGGCTTTCTGGATGTGGAATGGTCTCAAGCTTGCCGTTTGACCAAGTTTAAGTCGTTTGATCGTATTTCCTGTGTCACCGTGTCTCAAATAATATCTCAAAGAATAGCGAAAAGCCCAAATTCGCCTTTCTATTTATTAAAAAATGTGATTAACTAATATTGTTTATATTAACATATATACACTTTTAAAATATATCTATTTATTATATATATATATATATATATATATATATATATATATATCTTAAATATAATATAGTATAATAGTAAGTCCTTTTTAAATTGAAAATATATAGAAAAAAAATATAATTCACAAAATAGAAATAACCAAAAAGAATTGAAGAAATAAAACAAAAAAAAGAAGAAGTAACTAACAGAAATGGAAGTTACTAAACAACCCATAATAATACCTCAACCAATTACCTTACAAATAAATAAATTTAAAATAATATTAAAAAATAACTAAAATTGAATTGTCAATATTAAATTGTGAATAAGCCACATTACTGGTGAAAGACAAACTAATACATAATTAAAGGAAATTAAAATGCTTCTCATAAAAGTTAGTCATCCTCTATAATTTCCTATTTCAATGTTTTTAAAATAAACTAACATAAATCATTTTCACTATTCTCTTTCCTAACAAAATTATGAAATTTATTACAACTATCTTTTGAAAATCAATAGGGTCTATAGTTATTTGGTACTATTCAAAATGATAAAAAATTATTTAAAATTAAAAAGTGTATTAATCTTAAATTTCCTTTTTCATAATGGAAAAAAAATATATGATATTTATTAAATGTTAAGTAATTAATTTATAATTGTATAGTAATTTATGATTAATTTATAACTATAAGCAACTTAGACTTCTTAAGGATTTCTCCTCTACTATGGGTATGTATGGGTATGTCATAACACCTACAAAACAAAAGCTGGATTATCAAATCCAAGAAGGACACTTAAGCTAATTTTATGTATGACAATAGTAACTTGGAGGAAGTGCCTCTTACAACACTAGAATTGATATTCATCACAAGCTCAACTAGAACTATAGCATTCAGAAAGGATTAATGGGGGGTGGAAAGCTTATTTTGTTCTTGAAAATAATTGTAAACACAAACCTAGTAATGTGGGATAGAAAGAAGTTCCACTTTAAATCTTACTACTTTATTATCTTATATACGGGATGGTTTGGGTTTACAGATTCTAGGAGAATTCCGGAGAAAGATTGAGCAAATCCACAAGCGTTTTATAATTTATAACCTTAAAATTAAAAGTAATACACGCTATCCTATTCTTCTTATAGAAGTGGGTCTTTTTCCCTATCAAGAGCGTAGCTATGACTAGGCTTCCTCGTTGTACAAGCACAAGCTCAATAACATAGGAGACCAGAATCTCTAAGCTAGCTTTAAATTCCAACAAAACCACCTAAGGCTTAAACGAGGTTGGTATAAAGACACCAAGACACCAGGCTCTGGTTAAACCATTTGGAGATCGATGGGAATGCTGGGTATCGCGAAACATTAATAACATTAAAAAAAATTGCTTCTAAGTTCAAAGAAAAAATGTGGTGTGAGAAAGATCTGCATAAATTAAAAGAAAATTTAGATATTATAAGGAGGTCATCAACCCCACCCTAGAAGATAAAAAGTATATATCTATTTAAACTAGCTCAAAGAAGAAAATTAATATAGCCAAGATTATAACGAACTCTCATGAGCTCCATAAGGGAACAGTCATCGGGATGCCTTAAAACACCATGGATGGAAAGGATCTTCCATCTCCGTGAGAATATGAACATCGATGATGAGAATCACTTCCTCTGCAGTGCCCCGTGTACAACCACATTAGAGCTCAATTTCATAATCTTTGTTGTAAATACTAACCTTCCTAGCTCTTTTAAGATGTCAAAAATATAGTGAGCTAGGGAGGCTTTTCTCCAAGATTTTTGAGAATAGGAATAAAAACTTAAATCAAACTAAATAACTCTTTTCTTTAGTTTGATAGACCAAATATTGGTTCCCAATGGATGTATGGATGTTAACCATCATCACTATCATCAATGATAGAGCAAATATTGGTCTCAATGGACATTAACCATCATCATCATCATAAATAATTTTTAGGCTAGTCTAATTTATAAATAAAAATGGTATTTTTTCCTACAAAGACTTTTATGAGTTTAAATTATTTAATCTATATAATTAGAGTGTTCCATGGGTTTTCAGGGTGTTGAATCTATTTATGCATTCAAAAATGCATTTTTAAACAACAAAAAATATTGAAATTGTTTTTCTAGATTTTGGTGAATCTGCGTAAAAAGGTTGCCTACTCATAAGTTAGAATAGACGATAATTTTATTTAAATTTCAACATTGTAAATTAAGCAAAATTAAATTGTTAATAATTTTTCTTTAAAATAATTAATTTTTTTTAATTAATAATGTAAACAATAACATAACATTAACATTAATGTAACATTATCCATCACAATCATTAATGTAAAACAATGCTTAACATTAACATAACATAAATACATTAATATATTAATATTAAACCAACATCAACCATGGTCAATTTCTTCAACCTTCTTTAATCATAGTCAACCATATTTAACCACAAGTCATAGCCAACCATAATTAACCATTTTTAACTATGATCAATCCTTGCCATCAATTTTTAACCATGATTAAACAATGTCAACTATGATCTACTTATATACCCGTACCTGCTAGCCATCAATTAAAACAACCATATAATAAACACTTATAAACATATATTAACCACTTTATCAATATATTTATACTCATAGTTAAATTTCAATTAAATCATAATAATCATACCTGATGGCCATCAATTAAAACAGCCACATAATAATTGATATATTATAATAGGTTCTATAACCATACTAACCACTTTATCAATATAATTATACTCATAATTAAGTTTTAATTAAATCATAATAATCCAACAATGAAAGGTTATAAAAGTCATTGAATATATGAAATTCATTGTTATGCCAATATTCAATATTACATGTTTTGGATGAAAGTGATAATGTTTGTGAAACTGAGCAAAGCAAGGCCAAATATACTGTTTTTTAATTGTTTCATCATATTGAATCATCCACATATTTAATGGCACATGTGTCAACTTAAATAAAAACATGTCTAGCTGACTCTCCTCAAGAAAATCGGTAAAATCAGAGTAATGTTACAATGGTATCGTATTGATTCGGATTGAAAGGGGTAACACTTTCATTTCCCATTCTAAAAATAATCAGACAATATAAATACTTTTTTAAAAAACTGAAACATTTTACAAGTGAACACAGGAAAATACAAAGTAGTTTGTATAAATAAACATTTTTTGTGACGTATGCACATGGTACCTTATCGAAGCGTTGGCGATCTGCAGTACTTGGGATCTGTCATTTTGAATCTCCAATGCATAACTTGAAGAACACTGGTTTGAAGAAGATGATTGATTCAGGGAAGACGGCTGTAGAAGTGGAGGTGTTTCAACAGTATGCTTTGGGATCTGTCATTTGAACCTCCGAAGCACAAATTGAAGAATACCAATTATTAGACACAGATGATTGATCTGAGAGAGCAATTGAGGTGTATCAACAGGGAATGGAAAAGGAGGAGTTAGTAATCTCAACGTCTCCCCAACATCTGGATCACTTTACTCATTGGGGGACGGCGAGAGGTATGAAACTGATACACCATAATCCCACTCAAAGATAACTTTTTGGTTAATCTTTGATCTTCCTCTGAAATGTATCCTGTCCTTTAGATTCCTCACCTGCCTTTCTCTACCTGCTTAAAAGCCCACCGGGATAGAAGAATTTGCTTGATCTACTCTTCAAATTATCAATATTCTTTTCTTCCTCCCACCATTTCCATAATCAACATGCCAGCTATAAACATCACTTCTGTCAGTCACAGGTCCATATATTCTTGACCACATCTCTGGCGCAGCGTAACCCAGCGTTCCTCCATGAGCTGCTGGGAGATGTGGCTTTCTTCTCTCCTCGATATTTTTGCCAGACCAAAGTCAGCATTTAGGTGTACCTGCATCCAGGAGAACATTGTGGGGCTTTATGTATCACAAAATGTAAGATGCGATTTCTGCACCCTTCGTGTAGGTATAAAATGCCCCGAGCTGTCCCACTATGGAATACAACTGTTTCCAATCTAGCTGGTCTTGGTGATTTCCATGATATATTTCTCCAGAGAACCATTAACCATGTATTCATACACCAAAGCTCTTTTTGCTCCTCGGAACAAAAACCTAACATACGCACCAGGTTGACATGATAGGTGCTCCCCACTGTACCAACCTCGTAGGGAATGAATTGTTGTTCACTTTGTTTTCCGACTCATCCAAAATCTTTGCAGCTATCAGTCGGCCGCTGGGAAGCTTCCCTTATAAACTGTTCCAAAACCTCCTTTTTCCAACCTGCTCCGCTAAATTATTTGTGTAAATTCTAATCTGTGCATAAGAACATTCGGTAGGCACCTGTGAGGAGTAATAATTTAAGAAATTTTCCACGGTGGGAGGTGTAGAGCCGGAGCGGGTCCATAAACTCTAGGATGGTCCGCTCTCATCGCTCTCAGTTCTCTTGCAGCAACATCCACGATGGAACACGATGCAAGAAACCACTAGTATGATAAATACACCAAAATCTCCAAAAAAATATCACTGAAAGAATGTTGAACAAGGGAATGAAAATATAGAATATAAAAAGATAATCAAGTGCATTGCGTGAATCAATTTTAGAGATCAAGAAGTTACCTGCCATTAATCCTGGAAGTATGCTTTCGTCACGAGTATATGAGAATCCTAGAAAGGGAACAGAAACAGTCACAAAGAATAAGAGAACGTAAAGTAGATAGAGATAGGGGAAGAAATCAAGTTTTTGGATATCCTCACCATCAGAGCACAATTATAGAAGTTATAAAGCTCATTGTTAGGACAAATGCATCGATTCACATAATGAAGAATTAATTGACTGTCTAAAAAAGAATAACATCTTCGGTGGCTAGACAAGATCGGCAAGTATCAGATATAGACCAAGGGTTATCTTAATCCTCCAGGAACAGAAACATTGAAGAATCTAGTCTCCTTTAACCAAGAGCACATGTATGCGGTATCATAGAACGAAGGGATCAAGCTGATTTGAAGGGTTCGGGTAGAGTAAGACGAATTTCTGATATCTCCGACCACTTTGGCATACAAGGGTGACTGGTCTAAAGTGGTCTGGTTGTCAAGGCAGGCAGATAAAAGGCCACACGTTCCTAAGGGATATTGGATGATAGAATTGCCACAACTGGTAGGATTACAGTCGTTATAAGATGGATGCTTAAAGGTGGAGGAGGGAGGAGAAGAGAGGCACGAATGGCAACACATAACCAACCAGAAGCGCGAGGACACTGAGGATCTCATTTTCTCAAATACGATCTTACAGACCAACAGAGCTGCGAAGATAAAAAGCAGTTCTAGAGTAGGGGATAATGCAGAGGGGCGAGGAGGAGAAACTAAAGAGGACAAAATTCAGGCGCAAGTTGGAGAAGGATGGAAAGATAGATTTAACGAATGGATGACTCGAATGAATGAGCGGTGAGGAATAAATAAGGATTATGCTGTCCCACAGGTTTGTTGGATGGACAACGGTAAAGTGGAAGAGGAAGGAACGAGGAGTATGCGTTCGACCTTCCGGGTGGGTAACAGCAAAGTATGTGGTTCGGAAAATGAAGGGTCGGCAGCAAAGCCGTAAGTAATAAAGGAGGGTTATGTCATCGAACGACAATCAAGGAGGGGTCCTCTCAGCAGGCCGGAAGAGGGGTCGTCCAGTTGTGTTACAATCGCTAGTAAGTCATAAATAGATACGATATTAATCACGAATTAACATCAGGAGCTGAATTCAATTAGAAGATTGTTTATATATAGAATTAGAAATTAACGTTGAACGTTTAAGGGCACGCTCACTTAAAATTAAATAAATAATTAAAATTAATTTAAAAAGCATGTGCCCGTCAATATAATTTATGAGTATGTTTCCCAAAATCTCAAATTTCTGATATGGACTGCATTCGTAAAATTCCAATTGATGGTAGAAAACTTAATAGATGTTGGGTACAGCAAAATGAAATGAGTGCACTAAATTAAATGAACTGGTTTAAGCGAGTCATGTTTCATGAATTATTTTTTAATAAAATAAAGATAGAATTGGGTCAAAGAAACTGAAAAACTAATCAGAGAGTGTTTTTACTATTTTTTTTGGCTATATATAATAATATTTCTATATTATTAACTTTTAGCTATTCATACTCTGTACCCAAAATTTTCAATCCAACTTTTCATACTATTAATTGATTATATATATAAAAAATTATTAAATTTTAATTATTTATAATTTTAAATTTTAAAAATTTCTAAAACCAAATTCCAATATAAAGTACATGTAGATATAATTAATCAAATTAACATTATCCCAATAAATATTTTTAACATAATTTTTTTAACATTTCTTTTTTAATTAAATACATTTAAATTTTGTATTTCCTTTTATAAATTCAACAAAAATATTTGAAATTTACACGGAATATATATACGATTGATTGATTTCTGAGGTGGTGTTTTATTTCAATATTCAAAGTTGCGAAATTTTTGAAATTTCGATCTTGAATATTCAAAGCCGCCGAATCACATGTGTTTTGAAAATTTGCACCATTGTAATGAAAGCAAGTTAGAAAGTGTAAATTTAAAAAAAATTACTAAGTTAATTATTTTATTTTATTTGAGAGTGTAAATTTTTGTGATTTATATTTAATTTAATTAAAAATTTATATTTTTAATTAAAATTATATTAATAAAATAAAAATTATAATTTAAAAAATAAAAATTAATTTAATTATATTATTAGACATTAAATTAATATAAATTAAATTAAAAATAATTGAATTATATTTATATTAATGATTCAAAATTAATCATTCTTATAAATTTATTAGTGTTTTTTTTTAAATATAGATATTATCTTTGCACACAGTATATTTCATAATTATAAGTTACATATTCAATATAACTCTAAATTCTATTAGTATTCTTTTTTCCATCAGAATCTATTCTTATAAATTTTTTAGCTTTTTTTATCCATTGTAAATATACCACTCTCTGAAGAGTTGCATAGTCAATATAACTACAAATGTTATTAGTATTTTTTTGTCATTATAAATATTCTTATAAATATAATATTCTTCTTTTATTCTATCGTAGATATTATCATTCTTTTCGCTCTGGCAAGAAGAGTTACATAGTCCGAACGTAGACTTGAACTCGAATAGGAAGGTTGTCATTAAACTCTCCCAATCATGTAACATACATAAATAACTTCATAACTTTTTTTTTACCAATCTACCTTAAAAACACATTATTTACTTCCATTATAAAGATTTATGTATAACTTCACATTATCTACGACATAGATGAATAATTATTTACTTAGTTTAATTACATTACATATCGATGGTCATCATATGTAACTATATTTACAAAGGACAACAAAACGAACTTGATAAAAACTCCAACTTAAGGTTTGGCAACAGATTCCTCTATTTACGAGGCATAAACAAATCACATTTTAATTTCTCATTTATGTCCTTTCGTACTAAATCTTTATGACAATCCAACTATTAGTTTTAGAGTATCCGTATATGTAGCACAAACACTCGTACTTGGCGATACGTGTTAAATTTTCTTATCAAACCTCGCCTTCTCGTGGCCGGGGTTTACACCTATGTAGTGGACATACCAACCTTCTCCACCGCAGACATGTCCTCTCGAAATCGACAAAGGATCACACGTTAGGTTTTCTTTGGGGTTAATGACTACCTCGATCAATCGTTAATTCACCATTCCTATGGGCATTTCCGTTCGCGCTTTCCGGACACCCCCGTCTGTACCGACCTCATGGCTTTTTATAATGGCTATCTAGCTTTCATTGCGGGGGCGAAATTTTCCTCGCAAAGACAACAACCAAATTATGCCACAAACAATTCTTCGTTTCCCCTAGAGATTACAAGCTTGCCTGGGTTTTCATTGGTAGGAACTTAAAGTGCTATTGTTCTTTGTTATTTCCAGGCAGATTGCTTTCCAAATAGTTTTCAAAGCTAAACATTGCTAATACAAAATTATACTTTCTTGTTATATTAATGCTTAGCCATGTTCACAATGGATCTTCCTCAAGCTCTCTCTTCCGGCGTATTCTAGGTTTACGCTCGCAACGACGTTAAGAGGTCAAACCCTTCTTCACGATGGCATTAACATTTTGTGTTTTTTAAGGTTCGTTTATCGCTTTCATCTTATACTAATGTTAACACATTTATTTTGTGTCATGAGTCAAGTTCTAGTAGAGAACAACCTCAATAGGTAACTATGGCAAACTCTTATCAATGTATTCTTTCTTTTATATTCTTTGTAGCATTTTTCCCTACGACATTATGGGTTTAACCCCCGTCCGTCTTTACTGGCAAAAATTCTTGAATGAGCTCGCCATAGTTGAAGTTTATATATATGAAGCTCACCCTCCGAAATTCTCGCCCAAACTCTCGTCCTTCATTTTCCAACAAAATTCTACCGTTTGCTTGATTCTAACTCCTAAACCCCCGCCCTCGAGTTTCTACAAGAAGTTCTCGGGGGTTCTCTATCTTAGGAAACGTTTTCGCTTGCATGACTATGTCAGAGATACAACTTTTAACATCATCTTTTTAATGTAATGATTCTACTTATTTAATGCAAGGGGATTCTACAGTGCATTCCTGCATTTTACTTTTGAAATACGATACTATAATTAATAATTATGGTTTTTGGCCATGTCTATTTATTAGTTTTTTCTTCATTCGGTACCTTTGTTTTTTTGTTCAATGTTAAACTGGAAAATATGTTATCTTTTTATCTTGTGGTACTAAGTGAATTATTGCGAACCAAACCTTCTACTAATGCATTCAGGAATTATTTTGCAGTATTGACAACAAGTTCTTTTCAAGTTTTCGAATGTTGTTTTCATTCAGAGTTATAGGATTTTCTTGAAGTATTATATTGTCAATATATATATATATATATATATATATATATATATATATATAATATATATAAGGAACAAAAGAAACTCTCTTACCGAGCTTATCATTGTTCAAGTTTGCATAGTAATGTTACTATTGTACTTATTTATTTATTTCCATAACATTTCTCATTTGTATTCATGTAGCTTTGAACATTGGAAAATAATTTACAGTTTGGTACGAAGAAATTACATATGAATATATATATTTTCTAAATCTCTGCTAGCAATATTGTAATTACAATTATTTCAAAAAAGAGTTCACTACTTACCTAAATCTCTGCTAGTAATATTTTAATTACATTTCTTTCATACAGAGTTCTCCATATGCAGTTTTTACTTTCAATAGTATTTAACTAGATAGCTTTGGCACATATTTATGGTGAATCTTAGCTTTACCATTTTCTCTCAGCATACTATTTCTTTAATCTAATGCTTTAATGCTCTCTTTCTTTCTGTAGCTGATTAGTCTAATGTATGGACCATTTTGTTCATGTAATATCATAGGAAAAAAGAGCAACCAACACAGAACCTTCTTTCGAGGGTTCTAGGTTAACATCTCTTAGTGTTACCAGTAGTTAATAGTGCTAGTTTTTACCTATTAGCAATTAACTGTAACAGAAAAAGAAATATATACAGATTTCTACTTCATTAAACATACTTATAACTTTATGCATAATTCTAAATTTTAATAACAGACAAACAAAATAATTATCTGTCCTTCGTTTATGTGACTGATTTTATGTTCATAACATATAATTTGCAATTTAAATATTACTAATTGTCTCAATGTATTAACAATGCATTTAATCACAAGTTAACATTAAACTAGCTGTTACAACTTCCCCCCTGGAAGTGAACACCATCCTCGGTGTTCTCATTCTGCTCCAGCAAATAGTTCTGGATATGCTTTCCGAATAAAACCTTCATCCTCCTAGGTAGCCTCATTCGGGCCAATGCTTCCACTGCACTTTAACCTGGCTGATGGCTCGTTTCCAGAGCATGATTTCTCTCCGATCGATTATACATTGAGGCTCAACGAGAAACTCGCCATCTGGTTCGACCTACAATCAACAAATTTTGAGTTAATTTTCTCATAAATTTCATCATTTTTAATCAATTCTTATACCCACATCCTACCTGAATACTTTGCCAATGAATTATATGCTTTGGATCATGAATGTATCGTTTCAATAATGATACATGAAAGGCATTGTGTACACGGATATGACTAGGAAGTGCCACAAAAACCTTCGTCATTTCTCTTTCAATTGATCACCAAGGTGTCTATTGCAGTTCAGGGGAGCTTGGTACACCCTGTTGCGTAGATTTCCTGAGTAATCATTTTGATCTTTCCGTGACTCTCTAAAATTTGAAAAGATCATCGAGCACTTGTCCTTTCAAGCTCGTTCAACCTGAAAGTGACTAGAATCATATTTTCCCTTTTCTTGACTCTTAAAATATGAAAAGGAAAAATTTTGTTTCAGTGTCAAAAAATTGATTACCTGTGATCACACGCCCATTAAAGTTATTTTCTTAGCTTGTTCATAAGTAATTCCTTAGTGATTGGTTTTAAAACCTCGAGTTGATCATCTCTTTTCTCTCCTGTTTTTGAAACAAAGTCATGGTGGCCGAACCACCAGTTCCATCTTCCCCTTCATCACCTCATAGTGAAGATCCTTCTCTCGAAGTTTCTTTGGAGACATCTCAGTCTATTAGGACTCTAGGCTACTAGCATTCTATTATTTCGAGTATTCAACTTCTTGCCTCCCGATCTCCTCCTGAGGAACCATTTGATATCAATTGGAAACCTCTAGATGTTTGGGCCTCTTTTAGGGAAGACCCCCCTTTACTCTCGAAATCGCTTTCATTGCCATTAACTCGTTATTTACTTACCACTGCTCGTCACCTTTTGCCGACATCATGTCCTCATCCGACATGGATGCCACGAGTCCTATTAGTAGTGAAGAGAATTATGTTTCTATGAGAGAATATAATTTCCCTCCAAAAATTTTTCCTTATGTCTCAAGTCAGCCTTCCTCACAGTCTTCATCTCTCCCGGCTGGTTATCGTTCATTAAGTTAGATAATTTCTGGTGCTACCTCTTTGTATTAGAATCCTATATCGTTTGGTGCGTCGGCTCCTTCAGAGGGGTTGTTGTGTCAGTTCCATCCCCTTCGACTCCTATTGCGTCGACGGTTGTTACATCTATCCCAACCCAACCCACTGTTTGTGTGGCTTCATCTATACCGTCTATTAATGTGATTATGTCATTACCGCCATATTATGTTGTTTGTGGGACATTTCCTATTGCTTCTGCGAAACCTATTGGACCCGTCGTGAGTGGATCACATCCTCACATATCGGGAGTCCATAAACCCACTAGTAGTACACCTATCTCCTCTAATTTGATTCTTGTAGGTTTGACGTACACTCAGTATATGATGGCCATTCAGCAATAGAATTACTTCCCTCAAGGTTCTCAGCGGGTTCAAGCTCCCATCAATCCTCTGCATTAGTATGATGAGCATGGAAATGACATCTATTACTATGGGCCTGTTCCACACGGTCCATTGTATGTTCAAATTCCATAGATACCTGTTAACCCCAACTATTTTACGTTCCTACAGGGACAACCCTATTATCCACAAGGACAACACTCTCACGGACAACCTTCAGTCCAACAGGGATAACCCTATGGTCCTGTTGGTCAACCTTATGTTTAGCAAGGAGCACCTTATGCTCCTCAGGGGCAAACCTATCCATCTCAGGGACAACCTCTTGTGCAATAGAACCGGCCTTATGTTCAGCAAGGCCCAACTTTTGTGCAACATGGTCAACCCTCTGCAGCTCCGTCGGGCCAACCTGGTTTTCAGGGGAAACCTAACTCGTCTCAACCATCAAGCCAACCTGCACCCCAGGGGAAACCTGGTGGATCTCAGTATCCAGGCCAACCTGCACCGCAGGGATAGCATGTCCAACGCCAACATCTAGGCCAACCTGCACTCTAGGGACAGCTTATTCAACCTTAGTATCATGGTCAACCTACACCCCAGGGGTAGCTCGTGTAGCCTGAGGGCCCACCTTTCATTCCTCAAGGTCAACCTTTGATGGTACAAGGTCCAACCCAAGGCATTGTGTATATTCCACAAAAAAATCCATATGTTTCTCAGGCAGGACCTCAATGGTTCACTCAGACTCAATATCGTGGTCCTCAATCAGTGTCTGGGCAGAATTATCATAATTATAACCCCTATGGAGAAAATCCTCTGGGGCAGAACATATGGGGTCAAAAATTTTCCCAACCTGGTTAGAATCCCAATACTAGACTCTATCAAAGGCTTGCAATGCCCTTCAATCCACAATTTCCCTTTCTTGCTATGCTGGAACTGCCTGATGTGTCGAATTTGAAAAATGATCCTATCCTTCATAATCCATATCAGCCCCCAGTTCCAACTAAAATCCTTGGCGATTGTCCCAAATTTGAAGGCAAGTCTGGAGAATACCCCCAAACATATTTTATGATATACCATCTTTGGTGCTCCTCTAACTCTTGGGGTGACGATTCAATTCATCTTCGTATTTTCTAAAGGACTCTCACTAGTGCCACTGCAAAGTGGTACATTGAACTCTCCCATGTCATCTTTCAAGATTTCAAGTCTCTTGCCATGGAATTTCTCATGCACTTTTAGTTACCAGTTCATTATGAAACTGGGACGCATCTCTTAACATCCTTGAAACAGAATCGGGCTACTCATATCCCCGATCATATTCATGAATGGAGGCGGTGTCGTCGTTTGGTCAAGTTTGAGATTCCTGATCAATTTCTGACTGATTCGTTCACTACAAATTTTATCAGTCCGATTGATAAGGACATTGCTATGGGGGCATGTGTTACTGAGGAACAAGCCATCGCTCATGCCCAGTACCTCGATATCGTGTACTCTCAATCTAGCATGTTGTATAAACTTTTTCTCGATGCTTCATGACATGGAACTACCAAAGCACCGAAAACGCCATTTGTCGACGGTATCATTTGTTTGTGTCTCAGACTTCTTGTAAGTCTTCTCTGAATCCTACGAAGCAAAAATCTACTTCTTTCATTGATACTGCTTCTCAGCCACCTCTAAATCCTTGTAAGGCCATGGAAATTAATGTCATCCAGTCCAATCCGGCAGATAAATTTTCCAAAGGTAAGAATAAGGGTAAAGGCAAGGCTAAAGTTGATATCCCAAAATAGGATTCTTCGAAACCTAGTGCTGATGATGGTTCGAAACGTAAACCGAAGTACCCTTGTTTGACTTGTGACGACGAGCATTACACTAAGGACTATCCACGATGGGCTGAGGTAAGTCGACTACTCAAAGGCACTCAAGGCACTTCAACAATTCTTAAGGAACCATTGCCATCGCAACAAACTCATATGGTGGAGAAACCTCAATCCTCTGCCCCATTTGCCTCTCAAGTTTTCATGATGCATGGTTGCTGCACATGTCTCTATTGCTACCCGATCGAAAGATTATACCGAATCACGTCAAGAAGCAAGGAAGGAGATCGTTGATGTTCCTCCTTCCCTGCCTGCTTCTGGCCCTCTTATCATTGAAAGGCCCAGTCCTGAGCCCTTTGTACGACCACCTTCTAAAGGCATACTCCAAAAGTCTTCCTATAACCAAAACACCCGTGCCGCTCAGCATTACAGTATTGTTGAGGATTTGGCTTAGGCGTCATCTACTATGTCTGCATTGGAAGTAATTCAAAGTTGTCTGTCACAACGAGAGTATTTTCTATTTGCCATCAGAGGGGTTGACCCCACCGATTCCAGCCTTATCACTTTCGATTTGGAAAATTTTGTTCTTCCTCTCCCTCACCAGCTTGCACTGATTATCCAAGTTGGGATTAATGGAAAGAATATCCTTTGAGAAGTCGTGGACAAGGGTGTATCCACTTGCATCATGCATTATGCATGCTAGAATGCCATTGGTTATCCATCCCTCAATAAATCTCCAAACGCTTTAGAAGCATTTGATGGAAGGGAATCTTGCCCTATTGGTGTTCTCACCAGTTTACCTATCACGTTAGAAGTGAAAAAGGTTAACCTTGAGGTTGAGGTCATTGACGCCAAGCTCGATTATAATATTCTCCTCGGTTGCAGTTGGAATCACAGTATGCTATGCCTCCCATCCACTCCCTTTTAGGTTGTTTGATTTCCGCATGAAGGAAAGATCATCACTGTAGATCAGTTGTCCTTTTTCACTTCCACGTCCTCTGAGAGCAACGTTCCGTATGTAGATCATATTCCTACACCTTATGAGAGCATAGGGCCGATACTTTTCAAAGATCCTACCCTTATGGGTATTTTTTCTCTCCCTCCTCAAAATACTGCTAAGATCAACATTATCTCCACGTCTTCTGATCCGTGGATCATCCCTTCACCTAAGCAGATTGATTCGTTTGGTGACATGATTCCATTAAGCCCAATAGAAATTGATTATTGTGAACTTATTTCATCTTCCTATCTTCCTCTCCCTGATCATACTCCTTTAATTGTGTCTCTTGAAACGTATTTTCAATCCCCTTGGCTCAGCTCTTCGGATTCACCTGAATCCTTGAATGAGATATTTCTCACTAATGAGGCCATCGTGGAAACCATGTCTCTTGAGGATCCTCCCTGGGATGATATTCATCATCGTTCCTCCTTTATGCCTGGCCTTGGGGCCATGTCTACTTGTCTTGAGAAATTCTCTTCCCAAGCTCCTTCCCATCCGCTTCAAATGCCCATCTTGACACATGAAGTTTTCATGGAAGGTAACCAAGAAAAATTATGCAAACTATGCCTATTGACATCTCCATTAAACCGGGGGTGTTAGAGAACATCCACATTTAGGTGACTTGTTCTTCTGATTAGATCAGTTTTATGCATTAGTCACTTCCAAAGCTTCTGGGACAAGCTTAAGCTTATCTCACAATGTCTGCATCATCCAAGTATAGTCGCAGCTGAGGTTCATTTATCCCCACGGTGAACCCTCTGTTTTCATTAATGTCTTCATCTATACCCTAGTAAGGAAGCCACCATCAAGGGACAGTTGAAAACTTGTGCTGGGCTTCATTTTATCCATCCCCTGAATCCCCTGATACAATGTGGGCAGTTTTAACACTGCTCCTGTGGATAAAAGGTGGTACAGATCTGAGGTGTGATTACCCCAATAATCACTGAGAAGATTGACAATGACACAGTGTGTCAGAAATGATTTTCCTTTCATGGATGGTTTCTTCCGGATATAATCGACAATGGTCCAGCTCCCAAGACCAAATATAAAGACCCGCCATTTTCCCTCAATTTTTGCTTACAAGAAGATGCCTTTTGGTCTTAAAAATGCTGGGGCTACTTTTCAGCGGGCCATGTCATATGCCTTCCACGACATTAAACATATTATCGAGGCATATTTGGATGATTTAGCTGCTCGTTCTCGAAAGAGAATGGATCATCCTACTCACCTCCGTCAAGTATTTGAACGATGTCGTTTCTACAAGATTAGGTTGAATCCGAACAAGTGTGTTTTCGCGGTCACATCCGGTCGGTTATTGGGATTCATTGTGTCTAGGGAAGGGATTAGGGTAGATCCCTTCAAGGTTGAGGCAATACTTCGGTTGCCTCCCCCGTCGTCTATTCGTCAACTTCAAAGTCTACAAGGAAAGGCTAATTTTCTTTGGAGATTTATCGTAAATTATGCTGAAGTTACCAAAGGATTTATGAGATTGTTGAAGAAGGGAGTTCCATTCTTTTGGGATGACTTCGCTCAACGCTCATTCGATGCTTTGAAAAAAGCATTGACCTCTGCTCCTTTATTGAGTCCACCCACTAGAGGGATTTTCTTTGTATCTCTATGCAAAGAGTTAGAATCAGCTCATTGTATGGTTCCGTTCAAGAGGACGCCATGTTTGGCAGAGCATGTTATAGCACTATCATTTAGCTCTCCAGGCTTGCAGGGACCCAACTCCACTCTAGCAGAGAAGTTGGCTTTAAAATGCTCATGCTGTACAATGACTCCACATTATATCTTTCTACGAAAACTTTTGTTTTGTACAACCAATCCATTTTGCTTGTTCTCGTAGGCGATGATTGGGGGAAAATAATGGGATGGACGATTTTGGTGAATTTGATCTTGAGTTTATGTCTACCAAGTCCAAGAAATCATTGGTTTTCACAGAATTAATCTCCGAGTTACCCTATGGAGAAGAGATATTTTATGATGAATCCTTCCCAGATGAACATTTGTTTCTCATCTCTTCACAGGATCCTTGGTATGGGGATATAATTGTGTATCTTCAGACTGCGAAGTTTCCCTCTACTTTTTCGAAAGATGAGCACCGTAAATTGTGTCACTTGGCTAAAAATTACTTAATTATTGGTGATGCTTTATACCGTCGAGGGGTTGATTCAATCTTGAGATGTTGCTTAACTCTCGAAGAAGCTGAGGCTGTGCTTCAATATTAGCCACAAGAGTTTGTGGTGTCATTATCCGGGTTGCCATGCCATAACCTTGCGTGGCCGGATACTATAAGGGATCACTAAAAAAGATTGTAAAGGGAGGCCGCGCTCAAAAAGTGTCATCCGTGTCAAGTGGGATACTCAAAAAATGTAGGTTTATCCAGCCTCCGTTTTTCCATCATTTCGTCCTCGACAGTGGGGTATTGATTATACTACTTGTAACCCGCCTTCAGCTAAAGGTCATAAGTACATTATTGTAGCAATAGACTACTTTACGAAGTGGGTTGAGGCTATGCCTACTTTTGGGAATGATGGTGAGACTGCAGCTCTTTTTCTTCTCAACCAGGTTATTTCTCATTTTGGTATTCCTAGAGAGATTTTCACTGATCATGGCAGTCATTTTCAGAATAGCATGATGGCTGAGTTGGCTCTAAAATTAGGTTTCCGGCAGGAGCATTCGTCTCCTTGTTATCCTCAGGCCAATGGGCAAGTGGAAGCCATGAACAAATCCTTGAAGACAATTCTTCAAAGGACGATTGATAAAGCTCGATCCAACTGGCATATCATGATGTATCCTGCACTTTGGGCATACCGGACGTCAGTGAAAAATGCAACTAGCTTTACTCCGTTTCAACTAGCTTACGGGCTGGAATCCATATTCCCCATTGAATGTGAGATTCCTTCTCTAAAGTTAGCTGTTGAGCTTCTTCCTGACACTTCTAGTCTCGAAGAACATCTCCTTCATCTGGAACATCTTGATGAGCAGCGTCGGGATGCCGCTACGATGAATGAGGCACATAAGAAACGAGTCAAAGTTCAGTACGATAAGGCGGTCAAACCTAGGGTTTTCTCGGAAGGTGACCTCGTTTTGGTCTATGCCCAAGAGAAGGATGCCCTGGGCGCAGGAAATTTTAAGTCTATGTGGTATGGCCCCTTTATCGTTAAAAAAGTCCTTAAAAAAGGAGCATATACCTTGGTTGATTTTGAAGGGAATGAGTTGCCGGAGCCTAGAAATGGGCTCTATTTGAAAAAGTATTATGCCTAGGCTTCGGCCTGGCATTTTGCTTTTGTATATAGTAGTTTTTCTTTGTACATATCTGGTTTTTCGATCTTTGATGGGATGGTGATGTTTTTTATCTGCTTTTGCAGGTTGTGTCGGATTTCATGAGTCATTTTGGTTTCGCCGATGGTGCTAGTAGACACACCCGGAACTTGGCTTCCACGGCTTGGGTGCTTCATCATCCATCCGGTCAGCTTTTAGTATCAAGAGGAGTCTGCATTGGTCCTGCTTCCAATAATATATCAGAATACACTGCAGTTATTTATCTACTCTCAGAGGCAATATCTTTGGGTGTTGATTCGTTGGTAGTTTTCTTGGACTCCCAGCTGGTGGTGTCGCAGTTGAACAATACTTATCGGGTTCGAGATCCATTTTTACTCTGGTTGTTTTTTAGGGTACGCTTGTTACAACGATCATTTCATTTTTTAACATTCATTCATATTCCTCGAGCAGACAATTGGATGGTAGAATCATTAGCTAATCAAGCAATTGATTGGCATATTAATCATTCAATACATTAAATTTAATCATCAAAAAAATCATGCATTTTTTATACATTTGTCACATCGCCTCATAAACCATTGTATGTATATATCATCAGAGTGTTCAAAAACTATACAAAATTTTGGATCCATATGTCATACAAAATCAGGGCTTATGCCCGATCATGTTCAGTATCAAAAATATACAGTCATCCAGTAATCATGTCTATCTACTCCTGTGGTCCCTGCCCAATATTCATGTTCCTATAGAACACGATCGCAGTAGCGACACGACGGAATAAACACACCCAGTCACGTGGTACTCCCACTACCCATCTCTGGATTGCCTCAGGTAGATCTTCCACGGTAGCCATAGGCACTTGGCGAGTTAAGCCCTCCAAGTTCCTTTGGATAGCGTGGAGGGTCTTGCCTGGGTCTTCAATATCTGCCTCGCCCCTACGACGCTTGTGCCGTGGGTAGCCCTCAAGACGGACTGGTCCATTATCTGTATCATGGTCATCATAATATTGTAAGTCATTTTGAATCCAATCAAAAACATGTTTTGTTTTCACATTTTTTCACATATATTGAAAAAATCATCAAAAAATCATATAATTAAAAAATTGCAATCTCACCGATTGTGCCCCATGCCACGCCAGGTGGAAGGACGAGGTTTGGATCACCGCAGAAATCCATCCCGGCATAGGGGTAGTCCTCCACTGCGATGACTTGTTCCTCCCACCATTGGAAGAACTCGTCGTCCCAGGTGGTTCAGGGAACTTCACTTCCCCCCAGTCTCTTCATCAGATCAGCCCATCGGGCAATTCTTGGGTCTCTTGGGTTGTTGATGGAGGAGATCACTTTGGGTTGAAGCTCAAGAATCTTCTCAAAGAAGAATGTCATCAAAATGGTTCCATACCCGAAATGCTTTGTTTTAGCTTTCCGGATGGAGGTCAGTTGTTTCTTCATGTTGATTAACAGAGTTGTACACCAATCATACAGGTGAACTAGGAATTCCACAGCTATGCTCATCTGGGTCCTGGATGCCTGATGCAAGGAAGTAGATCCTGCTACCCTGCCAATGGTAAACAGGAGAATCTTCATGTGCAGATCTCTCAAATATTTTATGGCAAGAAAAAATTTGTTATGCCTATTTTTTCAATCTATCTTAAGCTGCATAACCCGGATGCTTGTAAGTGTCAAGATTGGTATATTTTCAGGTACATTTTGATAAATTTGAGATTTTTCCAGTTTTTGATCCATGACTGCTGACCTGTCATGGCAGGTATATGATCTTCACTGGCATATAGGTTAGGAAATCCACTTTCCGTTGCATTTTGCATGCTAGCCTCCATTCTGATCACTTTCCATAGGGTCGATCCCATCAGGTCATGAGTATTTCACCCATTTCACTCGCCGATTATTTAATCATGACTTGGTGGTAGAGCCTTCCTTTACATGGGCTTCCTAGTTAGTTCCTCGCTAGCACTTGTTGCCCATGCTGCGTTTTATGTAGGCTCGGGAGTCCTCTTTAGTCCCGCCATACTTATGTGTTGAAGCCTCATTCTTCTTCTTCCTCACTATCATTTTTCTGGCTATTACCCTAGAGGCTCCCTGGTGTTGTTGAGTTGTATTATTGCATTGCATATTGGCTACTTGTTTATCCTGGCCTTTAGCCGGCTTCATTTTGGACTCGATGTTTAAGCCAACTTTTGACCTTGACTGTCTGTACAAGTTAACCATTGCATGCACTTAGCTATCGCGACTTGACACCCTTTACCCATGGATGGAACATTCCTCTGAGTATCGCTTACCAGTTTCCGCCACCTTGCATTGAGCATAGGATCGTTCCAATCCCAGGAACTAGTGCATCTGTTTCTTGATACTCGTTCTATCCATTGTACCATAGCATTATTTTATTATTTTTCAGGCTTATTATATGAAAAAGACAAAAAAATCAAATATAACAAAAAGAGCGGGAACGGGATGTAACTTCATAATTTGATGGCAGTATAGTGTCAGTTTGTCGCCCTTGAACAAAGTATATACACTTATATATCTTTCCTCCATTTGGGATGGTTTTAGTTTTGACCTAGGTTCAACCTTTACCTTGTTTCACTTGTCAGTCCTCCCCCGGTTGGTTATCTCTTCCAATCATATGGAGAGTTTGTTCTGCCTCCTGCATAACAGACTTATACAGTGTCACTTTTTACTGCCATGGTCATCACGAGTCATGCTTTTGTTCAAGGGAATTCTAACCAGAGTCGGCCATTCTGCAGTGTCTCTTGACTCATTATTCAGTCGGCCTTCCCGGTCTTGTCAGTATCTTATTCTATCACATCAGATGTTTTGGTCTTCTGCTCGTGCTGGTTTGAGAAGGTCTCCATTGACTTCTTGCTGGTGGGTTTGTCTCTCATCGACTACGACATATTGCTCTGAGAGTAAACCTAGAGCCACACCCTGGCCCTATTTCCATCATTGATAGGTGACCTTGTGCTCAGCATTTGATCATCATTATGGGTCTTTGACTGAGTGGTTTCCCCTGTGTTCGACGTCAGCATACATTATCACACTTGGGATTCATGTAGTACCTTGATTTCCATTTGACCCTATCGGTGGATTTCTCGCCTCTGTGTCAGCTTTCATTATTGGTTGGTTCAGAGGGTTTCTTCAGTGCGCTAGCTTCATCTTGTGCATGTCGGAAACGTACTTTGGTTTTGGTTCCATCACTCTACTTCGTCCGATTCCTTCCAAATCTTGGCTTGCGGGTTACACTCGCGCTGGACTGATGTGGGATGCCTTAATGCCTTCCTTCCAGCAGATCTTTTCCCATCGACTCTGACTCATTGCTCTGGGAATAAGGTCTAGAGTCTTTTGTCAGTACCTTAGGGTTTGCAGTCATCAGTGGTAGACTCTTAGCTATCGACAGTGTGGATTCATCATTGCCTCCTGATTGGTAGATTCTTCCAAGTGTTCGACTTCAACTCATTCATTCACACTTGTTAGATTGTACTGGGGCACCTTGACACTCATTTTCATTATTGGTGGGTTGTCTCACATTTGTTAATGGTATACATTATTATCCGGTAATCAAACGATTTCTCACATGGTCGACTTCAGCTCATTTATTCCCATTGTGTAGAATTGTGCCATAGAGATTAGTGAAGACCTCGGGTTGCATCAACATCTTTCGATTCACTTTTGATAGTCCATTCAGTTTCTGCCTGTGATGTCATCCACCCTTATATGTTACAGTGTCAGTGCAGTAGCATCCTATATGTTTGCTCCCGAGTTGCATGTTTGTACCATGTGTTCCACCCCTTATGATTTGGTACCTGGAGATTCAATTAATTTTGTGATTAGACATCCATTTTCAGCATTATTGATCTGTTTGACATATGTGATACTTGGACATTGATTCCGACTTGTACTTCCGGGCCGTGCTCAGATGATTCATTATGTACTTTCAGTTCAGCTATACTTGTATACATTCTAGATCTATTCTGTACCTTATATATGCATATATTTTTTGACTGAGCATGGGTATGCCCACCTCAGACATGAGCTGACTCTCTGTTTTCTTTCATTGGTTTTTGGCAGGTTGAAATCTGATGAAGTCCTCTCTTGTCCTCGCGAAGTTCTTTCTATGCACATAATACATTTCGGCCATCATGTACCCCTTCTGACCTCATATATTAGGGGGCATCTGTTATAGCGTCATTTTTCACCCTCATGTGATTGATGATTGTCTCTTTGGCCTTGGGCACCCATTCCCATAGACTTGAATAAAGTTCATAAAAAACAGTGTTTAAAATCCCATACGCGGATATTCCCAAATTTTTCTGCGTGTATACGCGAGTCTAGAGATACTTTTCTGTGTATGCCACTAAAATCATTAAAAAATATATAAAAACCCCTATTTTCGAGGTTGGGTTGATGGTTATTCCCGTAATTCAACCACCCCAGCCCGTGGCCAACTGTTTCCAACTGATTGAAACTACTTTTAGGGAGTATAAAAGCCCCTCATATGCATGGCCTAAGGGGGGGAGAAAAATTATAGACATTATACTCTGTTGGAGCCCGATTCAAGTCTGATTTCCCGTGCCTCCTGCACTTCCCAGGTTTTTACAGGAAACCCTTGTTTCCTGGAGATGTTCATCAGCTTATATGTCATCTCGTGTGCACAAGTCTTGGAAGAATCCTAGCGAGGAAAGGGAGGGATGAATCTGGACGACAGTCTGTTTGAAGATCATGGAAGGATTCAGGTGATCTCTCCACCTTTCTATTATTGTACATGTTGTTCGTAATGAAGAAGAACCATCTTGTTTCCAAATTCACGTGTTAATATATGCTTGTATATGTGCAAAGATTGTTAATTAAACATTTATTATTGTTTATGTGATGTTTCACATGGATTACACTGACATTTATGAAAGATATATGCTATACAACTAGATTTTCATGCATGTTTCTTCTTGATTTCCAGGTTGAAGAAGAAGAAGAGTTGCTGGGGGTTTGGACCCCGCGGGATCTACATCAAACGTAGGATCTACGGGTGAGTTCTACAATCTATAATATCTAGTTTTTAGCATACAAGTTTGGTTGTGTGAGTCCTTCTTGAATAGTATGCCTCGATCTGTGGAGGTTTCTGACCCAACGACCTCTAAGGAGTTATTTCCCGAAACAAACTCAGAGTATTAGTATGAAAGAAGTAAAGCAATATTTTATATGAATGCGTGCTACAGTAATAAGAATAGCATCATATCTATATTTTTTTGTGCATTTATATTCAAACCCTGTCTATAGAAATGAGTTTTACTACCTAGTTTTGGGCTTACCAGACCCAACAGGCCGTCGGTTTCGGTTCTGGGTATAAACCCCCAAACCAAAGTAAACCCTCTAATCTTGGATTCTATTTACTGGTGATCCGGGCACCAAAGTTCTGGATAAAACTTAGGAAGTAAACAAAAAATTATTATGCTAAAGATTTTGCAGAAAGAAAAACGGAGATACCAAGATTTCTTCTCAATAAACGCATGGCATATAACTTATCTTTCATGAGAAACATACTAATAGAAAACATAAGGGTAGTCGTACTCTGTGGAACATTATCTACCATTAATTAACTATGCTATTTGAAAACGAAAAACAGAGCTTAGTTTAATGCTCAAATCAAAAAAATATACTAACAGTAAGAACCACGACTAGGGTTACAGTTAAGGAAGAAGTAAGAACTCAAAACCTTCATTAACATATAGAATTTATATATTGGTAAAATATATTATAAATGGCCAGTAACCGAGTTTAAACAAAAGGAAAATCATTAAACTATATTACTTGTTCCTCAAATAATAATTCTACAGGTCGAGCCTATCACCTGGTCCTTTAAAATAGCATGCAACAGGAGAAGGATAAATCCTTGTTTACAAGACCATCACTGGGTAAAACCCTTAAATAATTACATATCATCTTCCTAAGTATCATATGAACCATGAAACCCTAACTCGGGTGAGTAAACCCTTAACACTGTTCTGTAACCCAGTAAGCAAAATGCTCAGAATGCATCGACGGGAGTCTTGAAGAGAGTATATTTCTTTTCGGAAATATTGAGTACCTGTTAAGTTGTTGATGAATACATTAGTCGAGGCTATTGACGAGATTATCATTCAAGAATGCGAAACCAAGGGTTTAAAACCCTCATACCTACATCAGAAAAACAATAAGAGCTACGGTGTTAAACGAAAATCTGTGGGGTATTTCACAATGAAGCATGCATTAATCTCAAACCCCGAAATAGTACTGGCATGAAATAATACCTGGTAAACAAGCAAAAATCCCGTCGCGGCCTTCCTCTGGAAGTCAAGAATTCAAGGGTTAATCTTCTACGGTGAATAAGGGTTTAACCTAGGTAATTCTTTATCCAAAACAAATAGTGTTAGTCGGAAAGAGGAGACTTACCCTCTACGTCGAGCTATGAAATTTTCCTCCAGAAATTGATATGCTTTTGAGCTGGAGATGTGACCTTATAGAGGGAAAATTCATTATCGAAACTCTATTGAAGTAGATAGAAGAACTATTCATCAATTCATAATTTAAATTAAGTAAAACTAAGAAAAGCTTAGTAGTAGGATAAGAGTAAAATATGACAAGAAGCTCAGACTTGTTATAAGGATTCATGGCGGAGTTTGCAATGGAGCAGTAAAGTTTGAAGAACGCTGAAACTCCAAGAAAACCTAGCCCATTTAGCTTACAGACCATCTAACAGAGAATGCCGGAGTTTTCCCTCGAAAGAAATGTGGAATCCGAGGCAAGTTCGTAATAGCTCTAACAGAGCAGAATAGCCCAATACTGCTGGGAGTAATGAGAGTTGACAAATCGCCTACGGAGATGCGGATACAACGCCAAGTGGAGCATACACAACCCAAAATCAAAATAATAATATATATCCACAAAATAAATCCGATATCGTATTTATGTCCAAGTACAGATATCGCTCAGAAGTAGTAAAACCAGATCATTGCAAGATTACGAACCCTTCACAAGGTCGACTGTATAGTCTATGGTGTAAATTGCGTATGTTAAATGAGTTCTGGGTTATGTATATATTCAATTGCCATGATTGTGAAAATTAACTATATGCTTTAATAATGTCCAGACTTTTATTACATAGTTGTAATGCCAGTCATATAATATATATATATATTTGCATATGTATCGCACAGTAACATGGTGTTTGCATAGTAAGTCGAAGAAAAGTTAAATATGGTGCTATTGTAAAGGTAGGTAATAAATATATATATATATATATTATGGTAATATCGAAGGATGGTGGTGACAATTACATTAATAAAAAATAATATGGCTAGTATTATTTATATATTTATTAATAATGAGAAATAATTAGCTTTTAACAAAAATATATCTAAATTTTATTAATGTGGTGGTTGGTGGATAAATGCCTATAGGCTTATATCAACCACATTTGTAAATGTGGTTGTACGTGTGTTTCATATAATCCTATAGGCTTATATCAACCACATTAGTAAATATAGTTGTGCTAGTATATAATAAGTGCTACATATAATAAGTACTATATAGTAGCTAATACATACTTTATATATAATAAGTGTTACATAGTAACTAGTATTTTCCATTTAACATAATTATAATAACCTTCCAGTTTGATAAATATATGGTATATATTTTTTAATATTAATTAGATAAATATAAAATATTTTTTTTTTTTAAATAAAATAGATTGTAGAATTAATATACATTTAAGTTATAATTATTTTATATTTAAATTTAATTTAAAATAATAAAAATAATTAAATTTAAAAATAATAATTTAAATTATTAAATTTGAAAAAAAAACTAAAAAATTTAAAAAAATTAAGATTCAAATGGTTTAATCGTTAATCATAACATATAATATATGTTATTGGTTTTTTTAATGAATTGCTGTAAAAATGAAAAATTAGAAGTTGGTTTTTTATTGATTTGATCTTTATTTCTTCAAATATCAAGTGTCAATTATATGAGCCATAAAATTCTTTAATCTTTATCTTTTATTATATAATATGTAAATTATATAAATATTTATTTTAAAATATTTATGATTTTATTTTTTAATTAGATTTTTTTAAAGTAAATTTCAAAAAATATGTTGAATTTTAAAAACTTAGTTTAAAGATTAGACTATTTTTCCTATGTTCATTTTTCCTTAAACAATTACACTAAATATTTTAAAAATATAATCTTAATAAATAACAAAAAAAAAAAAAATTAAATTATAATTAATGACAGTGTATTATTACCATCCATATATGAGTTGAAAAATCTAATAAGTTCAGATCAAAAAAATTGTTGTGAATTTTAAGCAATCAAATTTTTTCCTTACCAAATCGAACATGGTAACTTGGTAACTATGGTTTAATTTTGAAAAATTATAGTGTTAGACGCACACCTCAATTCTTGATTCTGAAAAACTAATGCTTAAACGCACAACTCACTCACTGTGTCAGGTTTTAATATGCATTTTCGTGATTGAAGCACTTGCGACTGTGTCACGCTCTTAATGCGAGTACAATAATTGAGCCGGATGTAAATTTGTTTAACTTGTTTTAAATGTTTTTACGTGTTTCTGTACTGGTAAACGTTTAATTTGATAAACAAGACTAGTAAACATGATTACCTTACCTATAAAGTGCTTTTTTTCTACCAAGCCTAAAACATTTACTCTCATTACAGAAGTACGATCGATGCAGACTATAGCAAAATATTCTTAAAAAACAATAAAATAACTAGCAATTGTACCATATGTTGCAAAGGAAACGTTGTAAAGCAGTAACATAGCAAAGAGTAGTATAGAGGAAATGATCTCACATGAATCATGCAAGTAGGAAAGAGTAGTATAGAGGAAATGCTCTCACATTAATGATGCAGGATAGCCGGGTTATTCGGTTACATAATTTGGTTACAACTACATATGTTAAAAAATGTATGTCCCAACACGGTGTCCTGCGCTGATATCCTAGCCATGGCTGCCAGAGATTTCATGTTTTTGCTTTGAATTTGAAATTGAAATTGATATTCTTTGTTCTTTCATCTTTTACCTCTTGTTGGTTTAATGATTTTTTCTTTAACAGGGGGCTTTATCAAACACTCTGGCTCATCTGTTGTCCATGGTAACCCTTATGCGACTGGAATTCAAAGTTTTTCCTCCTCATCGAGCATCTCCCAGAGCTTGAAAGGTTGTGCAGCGGTGACCTTAAGTTGCTCACATTCCTCACCATAAACCAAAGGGTCACATTCCTCACCATATGAGGTACCCATTCTTTGGAAGGGAATTTTCTTTTAAAGGCACGCAATACTGCTGGCATTCTTTAGCCATGAACATAACTACGTGTGAGTAAATCAGTTGAACCATAAAAGCTAATGAGATGGGATGGTGTGCTACATGCCCCGAGCTGGTTTCCTTAATTCCAATGGCCTTATAGTCATGTTTAAGGTGGTATTTGCATTTTCCTATTATTGGGTGAGAAATTACTCATATGCATACAGTTTCTTAGACTATACTCTCTCAAAATTAGTATTTATTTTTAAATAAAACGTGAAGCCGGGTTACACTTTTGTGAGAATCGGGGCCCGAAATTTTTTTCCAACAATAGTTCGGCCGAACATTTTCAGAAGTTCGGCCGAACTCTATTAGAAAGTTCGGCCGAACATTTTCAGAAGTTCGGCCGAACTCTATTAGAAAGTTCGGCCGAACTTTGGATTCCGTTAACAATGACGCCACACTGACGGTGTTGGCAAACAGAATTTTTGCCGGAGTTTGGAAAACCGACAATTGAAGTTCGGCCGAAGTTTTTCTTTTAAAATAGTTCGGTCGAACTATTTTCTATAAATAAATCGCCCGCGAGTTTGTATGGTTTATTGTTTCATTTTTCGCGCGTTACTATTGTGTTTCTATCGTGTTCGCACTGCTGCTGCCGCCGACGCCCTGGTGTTGTTGTAGCCGCGCTGTTGCTGCTGCCGACGCCTTGTTGCTCCTGCCGTCCGCGCGGGTAAGGCTCGAACAGAAATTCCACTGCGGGATTATAATTGTTACTGTCATTGTTTTCTCATTGATAACATTAGAGGATTGCATTTTCTTCCATGGCTTGCAGGATGAATATGATAGAAATCAACACCGTATAATGGCATTGTTTGTTGCACTCATATAAAGTCCATAATATGTAGCGTTGTCCCTTGCCAATAATAGATAACTCTGTAATGAATTTCTTTGCATCATCTAGATTTTGAAAACTGCGTTGAATCACATCTTCTGTAGATTATTTTTGAATTGATTTCTGGGCGGAAACGTTTTTATGGTTTATGGTTTAGATTTATTCCCAGCTATTACTTGCATCTATCACAGTATCTATATGTGCATATGTTATTAGAATAAGTACCCAAAAGAGAAATGCTTTTGACAATATTAGAATCTAACTCCACACAACAGATTGCAATGCAGAGGAAATGGCCTAAAAGCTTATTTTATAATGATCAGAACCCTAGAAAGTAATTAATGAATGGCTACAAACTTCTGCAAACAGTAACAGCATCTCCATCTCACACTGGCACTGTAAATTTCCTTTTCATAATAACGGGTTTGTGGGTACATTCTGAACCCGAAAATACAGCGAAAAAAAGCTCAGAAGAAAGCCCACTAGAGTTATGGCAACAGATATCCTTTGTCTCATAGCAAACTGTCATAAATAGAGCTTGAAAGGGAGAAAATTAACTGTACTTAAAAGCTTATACCTTTCAATATGCACCCAACAAGTCTGTGCCAATAAATCTTAATCTTAGTCTGTGCCAATAAAACCTTACCATATAAATCTTAATTTTTAACTGATTAGATTGAAAGCTAGCGTTGGCCAAATGTAATCAACAAGCATCACCATCACTTCATAGAACCAAGGGAAGGTTTTCCATTTAAAGTAATGTGTTTGCCACATGCCATAGCTAATCGCTAATCACATTGATAGGCAATATATTGTCTTAATAATTTGATCTAAATATAGTATTTTGGGATATACAAAGAATACTTCTATGGAAACTTCTCATATAAATATAAAACAAATATATCATATAGCTCATCACATTGATAGGCAATATATTGTCTTAATAATTTTATCTAAATATAGTATTTTGGGATATACACAGAATACTTTTACGGAAACTTCTCATATAAATATAAAATAAATATATCATATATCATAATCAAGATAATGTTTTAATCATTGATCTAAGTCTAGTTTTTTAGGATATAAAAAAAAAATTACTTTTAAAGAAACTTTTCATTTGGCGTTAAGATAAATATAAAACAAATAACAAATACACATCCATGATTAATTTTAATCGGAATGATTAAATAATTGATGAAATTTTATAAGAATATTAAATATTTAAAATTATATATAAGTAAAATAATTTTTGTTTAAGAATGTTGGAGATGTATTGTTTTTATGTAAATTTATGTGACATAATGTATTATATGACATAATTTTCCTACGTGGAAAAACATAGTTACTGAGAGTTCAAAACTCATGCATTTGAATAGAAAGTGGGTATACGAATGAGCAAGTAGATTTTTTCTAGAAATGATTAAGTGAAGGTTGATAGAGAGCCACACAAAATTGCAAATTCATACCTTACCAAAATTGTTAGATCCTTTTAAAGAAAACATATTTAATCAACTTTCATTGAAATATATGATAAAATCAACCCAATTTTATGAAAAGTAGTATACCATTTTTTACATAATTTCACATAATACAAATAGATATAAATTTTAATTAAGTATTGTTATAAAGATTTAACTACCCATCAAGAGATGGCCAAGTGATTGAGACAGGGCATCATCATAATAAAAAACCAAGTACAAATTGTAGTGATCCTAGAATCATGCTTTACATGAGGTAAAATTGGGGAACTCATGACTTGTACTATAGATAAAAAAACATTTACCCCTAGTGGCCAAGTATTTAACATAGCGTGATAGCCAACTAGGTGTAAGATTTGACTTCGTTAACCATTAACGAGGTTTGTGATTTTAGACCTTTAAGAGTCTTGTTAAAATTCCACATGTAGCTAGCTTTCCATGCATGAGTAATGGGGCTAAAATGTCATTCTCTCGTACCATGGTGGTCAACATGATAGGTCAACTTACTAAAGGCATAAATTTTGAATGAACTTCATTTGATGTTTTTCTTGTAGCATTGGATATATATGTCTTTAAGTGTAGAATAATGGTCAAGATTTCGGCACAAGGGATAATCGTTTGACCCCCAGAAATGTCATTTAATACCTCAAAATGACTCCAAAAGGTTTTAGACCCGAATTCTCCACCCCCCGTTAAAATGACCCTACAAGTTGATTCTTTCAATTTTTTCACTCTATAAGCATCAAAATATATGAAAAATAATATAATTATCCAATCTAGATCATTATTTAATAATTTGTTAAAATTATGAGTAAGATATACATCATGGAATTTAAATAAATAGCGTTAATTCATTTAACACCCTTGTACATTCCTTGTTGATACTTTGAAAGTAATACGTTTTGAAAAATAATTTGTTTATGGATTCTATTTTCCACATTCTCTCAACCATATCAAAAACCTTCTTATAATATTTGAAACCTAAGGTCTTTCCCATACTAAAGTATGTTCTTTTAAAACATGTTTTCTTGGTGATATAGGTGATTTAGAAATGATTGGGAGAGCGAAATTCGTCATTTAATATGTACAATATGTTTGGTTGAATCCACATGAAAAACAAGACTCCCAACCGTGAGAAGAGGAAATTACATCCTATTTCTCCCCCTAGCACAATTACCAGTACAGTTAGAATTTAACAGCCCCAAACTGGATTTTACTCTCAGGTACTGGAACCTCTACAAAGGTTTGACCTGGAAACATAGTTTTTCCTTAGGTTTCTCCACTGGTTCTATGTCCAACTTGGATAACCTACAGTTCAATATCCTTATTTTCATTTTTTATATCCCCTCTTGGATAACCATAATATCTTGAAATGGAGCTAGCCAACTCAAATATAGTATTGCAAATCCCTGGTGAAGTTAGATGAGGATTACATATGGTCTTGAATGAGCATTTGGACTCTTTAGATATATATCTAAAGAGTCTAAAAACTCATTCAAGACCATATGTAATACATAGCCTCATCATCTAATATATATAAAACTTTAATCCATGTGCTTAACCTTAACATTGACACAAATGGAATACAATTTTACTCACTGCTTTATGATAGAAAAATATGCAGATGAATATTGCCCACATACCCGAAGTCAAAAGGGATAGATTAAAAAGGGATGCTCCGGTCATCTATAAAAGATATTAAAGAAGCATGACATATTATTAATGTAAATTATATATGCGTACCAATTATGTTCATATAACACAACAAATATATGATTCAATACAAATTTCACATAGAAGTCATTTATCTCATGGGCCTTCAACTTAAATTATATATGTAGCATAATACATTAAGCTATAGGAGATAAATAAAAGAAGCATTTGTTCATGTAAATTTAAACATGTGTAATAATTATGTCCTCATTTAATATGTACAATATGTTTGGTTGAATCCACATGAAAAACAAGACTCCCAACCGTGAGAAGAGGAAATTACATCCTATTTCTCCCCCCTAGCACTAATTACTACATGCTTAGTAATTTAATAGCCCCAAAGCCGGATTTTACTCTCGTAGTCATCGGAACCTCTACAAAGGTTTGACTACCGAAACATAGTTTTTCCTTAGGTTTTCATCGTCTGGTTCCTATGTTCAACTTGGATAACCTACGCTTCAATATCCTTCTTTTCATTTTTTTATATCCCATCTTGGATAACATAATATCTTGAAATGGAGCTAGCTAGCCAAGTCAAATATAGTATTGCAAATCCTGGCTAAAGTTAGATGAGAGGAAATTCCATATGGTCTTGAATAGGAGCATTTTGGAATCTTTAGAGATGCGTACCAATTATGTTCATATAACACAACAAATAGATGATACAATAAAAATGTAACATGCATAGTCACATTTATCTCATGGTGGCCTTCAACTTAAATTATATATCTATCATAATACATTAAGCTATAGGAGATAAAATCAAAGAAGCATTTCGTCATGTAAATTAACACGTGTAACAATTATGTGCTCATTTAGCCATATGTACAATATGTTTGGTTGAATCCACATGAAAACAAGACTCCCAGAAAGCCGTGAGAAGAGGAAATTACATCCTATTTCTCCCCCCTAAGCACAATTACCAAAGATGGGGCTAGAATTTAACAAATTTCCAACCTGGATTTTACTCTCAGTATCGGAACTCTACAAAGGGTTTGACCTGGAAACATAGTTTTTCCTTAGGTTTCTCCATTGGTTCTATGTCCAACTTGGATAACTCTATAGTTCAACATCCTTCCTTTTCATTTTTTATATCCTCTTGGATAACCATAATATCTTGAAATGGGAGCTAGCCAACTCAAATATAGTATTGCAAATCCTCGGCTAAGTTAGATGAGGAAATTACATATGGTCTTGAATGAGCATTTGGACTTTTAGATATGCATATCTTGACTATGTTCATATATACACACAAAAATAGATGATTCAATACAAATGTCACATAGAACTCATATATTTATCTCATGGGCCTTCAACTTAAATTATATATGTCTAACATAATACATTAAGCTATAGAGATAAATCAAAGAAGCATTTGTTCATGCAAATTAAAACATGTGTAATAATTATGTCCTCATTTAATATGTACAATATGTTTGGTTGAATACACATGAAAAAACAAGACCTCTAACCGTGAGAAGAGGGAAATTACATCATATTTCTCCCCTAGCACAATTACTGATGATGCTTAGAATTTAATAGCCCCAAACAGATTTTTACTCTCGTGTCACTGAAACCTCTACAAAGGTTCGACCTCGGAAACATAGTTTTTCCTTAGGTTTCTCTCACTTCTTCTATGTCCAACTTGGATAACCCACGCAGTTCAATATCCTTCTTTTGCCATTTTTTATATCCCCTCTTGGATAACCATAATATCTTGAAATGAGATAACCCAACTCAAATATAGTGTTGCAAATCGCGGCTAAGTTAGATGAGGATTACATATGAGTTTGTGAATATGAGCATTTTAGCACTCTTTATATATATATCTAAAGAGTCCGAAAGCTCATTCAAGACCATATGTAATACATATTAAAGTAATTCTCATTTTTCTCCTTCAAAGAAAAAAAATTCACATCATGTGAATATCTCCATGTACTCTTACATATTGGTGTACAAAACCATCAACCAAATAGAGTATTGACAAAACATGCCTCTTCAAACAAATGACTCTCAAGTAAAATAGTAGAGCTCGATGCACAAATTTCCATATATTTTTGTGTATTTAAGTGTGTCAACGTAATTCTACTTTCAACATCTTGCTTCATGCAACATGCAGACTATACTTTGAATTTGCAAAGAAATTCATGAAACATCAAAATACATTTTTGCCTCTAGTGTTTACTTCTACAAGTTCTATAGGCAGAGTACATCGTAAAGGGCTGAGATAGCCTCCTGGATCTCATCTTTTATGAAAGGTGACGATATGCTAGTAAATGCCCCTACAAATCACTTCGCTGGAATGGATCTAAATAGAAGTTCTTCATTTTAATATCAGTAAAACACAACTACTTTAAGTTAAATATGTACAGTGTATGTCATTTCTTCCACAAACTAAAAGTGTATAAATGTAGGAAATTTTATACCAAGTGTGCTCCCACCATGTAAAGCGCAATTTGGTGAACTTATCATTTTTATAATATCTTTTTCGATTAAAATTTAGTTTCACACATGATCAATTATTGCTTTGAAAGTTGTGTCTCTACATAATTTGTGTACACACTAAATTACAAATTGATTTTTTGAAATCTATTTTGTGACATGTCTGACCAATAGATATATATCATGGGAGGATGAAAGACGAAGATCAGCTAATCCCATGATGGAGGTTCGTAGATCGGAGTGATGTTCACGATATTTAAATATAATCATAAATCTCCATACATGTGTGTACATATGGAATTGATTTTTTTTATTAACTTTGTGCAGTGAAATTAGTTTTTAATAAGTTTCATATTTTAATTTTTAGGGAGGCAAGAGGAGAAGTGGTTTCTACTCCATCCATGGAGCGTGTCCAAGGTTCAACCTAAGCCAAGGTATGAGTGGTAGCAAAGTTACAGGGAAGGGGGTGATATTTATTCCCTCGAAGGCTCAATCAACTACGCGCCGGTTCTCAACGAGGGTCACCTGTGGGTCCTGGTTCTCAACAATGGCGCCATTCCTCGGGGTTGGGTTCTCGAGCGAGGGTCATGTTGGAGATGATGTTAACCAACAACACTGCGAGGTTGACATCAATTTCAATATTTTTTCATTAAATTTCATGCAACTTTTTTTTACACGTGTTTTTTTTCTAATATACGAAATTTTATATATGATGTGATGCAGGCTGAAAAATGTTCGAAGCGTTGGTCAAAAGCAGACGCAGTGGAAATGCGCCACATTCAAGAAGAGAAGGGTCATCCAACTCGACGACAACTTATCCAACCGAGATTACTCGATATACCATGGGAAACGAACATGGCGGAATGCACTCTACAAAGGTGTCAAAGCCTTCATGCAAAATTGCAAAGAGATCTCGAGGCTTTGTCTCTACCGCCGAGAGTAGACAAAGCCTCGAAATAGTTACACATTCATTGGGTGAGAAATGGTAAAGGTGTACGATAAATTTGGGGCCAACGACTGATTCGTTGTGTAGAACCGATGAGAAAGAGAAAAGAAACTAAGTGATAGGTCTCGATAAATGGCAGGATACATAAACAAAAAATTTACAAGAGCAAGATGCAAGTCAATGTTTAATTATAAGGAAGGGCCAAAAAGAGAAAATGTTGAGAGGTGCGGTATTTCAAGCACCCGCGACAAAGCTACTTATTTGTATGATCGACATCTTGCTGGACTTTGGAAGGCTTCCATGGAACGATGAGGTTCCCGTTTATTTTGCACAAATGTTTTATGCGGAAGTTTTTTTTGGGCATGATAACCTCGACTACAATGACCTTTCCTTCAGAATTTTTTGGCTCTGGGAGAGGTTGATTATATCAACGTAAGGGCGCTAAGTGAGATGTGGAGTTGCCCTTTTCGTCACGAGCCGCCATTGGTGAGTCGACCGTTTCGAGTCAAAACCCCGTGGTCGTAGATGGATGCAGACTTGCTTAAATAAGTCAGGTGAAGTAAGAGATGTTATGATCGAGTAATGTTCATAGCGGATTGAGTGGAGTCGATATCTGTTTTCTAAATCGACGAAAGCAGCACCATGAAAATGCACGTGCCAATTTTTTTTATCGTACGCATGATGAGATTTACAACATGAATGTTGGACATCTCCAAACATATGCAATAAATTGTCGCAATGGTCCGCAAGACCCAATTTTTCGTGAGGAAGAGGGGCACCGGAACTGTATGTGTTAGTGACCTTAGGGTTTGAAATTATATTTACATATACATGTGTACAATTTGTAATAAATACATGTGTATGTACATGTATACATTTATTTGTATGTGTACATTAATCTAATAAAAAATCGTATGATTGTATGTTAAAAAACCATTTGAGTTCTTAGGCATGATGCGTGATGAAAATGTTAATATTATGTTCGAGGGACCTCTGGCTCTCAAAGCGATGCAAAATGGGTCTGACCATCATGATATGTTGGCACATGTATGTTAGTGTTTTTTCTAAGTGACTCTAAATAAATAATCATCACACACATGTACATGTATGTATATATATAATTTGATAAAATGTTTCTAACCGGTACCGATTCCGTCCGATGTTTTTGGGATGGCGGTACCTTCATCTTCCTTAGGAGATATACCTTCTTCTCCACTTTACCACACATTTGGGAGATGCAGCCACAAGTATGGACAATTTTTTCACAAGTTCAAATTTATGTTACCTCAAACAAAAGTTCCATTCTAAAAAATTGCAGATATATAGAGAGAGAGATCTATATTTGAGTTATTTAAAAATTTTGCAGTAGGGTTCCTCATAGAAGATTTTTTTAATCCTAGGGACTCTAGCGACTGAGATGGAACATCCACAAGATTTGAACAAGTTGTCTTTAGTTCTTTTTTTTAATATTATTGTAAAAATAAGTTTATATATGTACACATGCATTTTCATTTGAAAGTTTTTAATTTATATAAAATTATATATATATATATATATATATATATATATATATATATATATATATATATATATATATTTTTATATTTAATCATATGCATGTATATTGATACAGCTTTTACCACTACGCGTATGTTTCTGTAGCGTAACCTCGTTCATCAAATGGAGAGGGAACTTACGAGGTATTGCATGATTTTTTTGTTATATTTTTGTTTTTTACATGAAGTTATAGATATATATATTCTCATTCATTTTTAAAAACTTCAAATTTTAATGTTCAAGTACATGTGCTCTTGTGTATGTAGGTTTCCTATTCACAGGGATAGGGCGCCACACGAGACCCAAACGCTAGATCCTCCATTTGATGGACAAGATTCTACATGAGATTTGATTTCTCAAAATTTAGATGGTTTTAAAAATTTGTTAAACTTGATACAGGTTTGATACTCAAGTGAGATTTACAATTTTTTGGACATATTTTATTACAATGTTATTATATAATTTGTTTTATTTAATTTTTTGGATGGTTTTTAGTACTTTTGGCATGTGAATGTGTGAAGTAATGTTGTCATCTCGAATTACATTTGACATGTGATATTTAATGTTAAATGTTTTTTTTGGATAGTTGGAATTATAATTGGCATGGCATCACAGAAGTTTTTAAACTACATGAATCATAGGAATGTGAACCTACATTTGCAGCATGTGGTAAATTGAAATGTTACTTGTAACAAGACAATCCCCATTGATTTCATTACGCAAGTATATGTTGATTTCTCGATTTGATATAATTGCATGTATGATGGTACAGCTACTTGTAAAGTCATTGGATTAATAGTGTTCATTGATTTTTGAGCAGTAAGCGTCAAAAAATTATCGACAATGTAGAGCGATTTTTGTGTTATAATAATTAAACCTAATAATATCGAGAGCAGCAGAGAGACTTGAGGTATGTTGTTTACTACAAGAGTTCAAGCTAAATATTTAAATGATTACCTATGTATGTTGATTTATGATTTGATATAATTGCATGTACGATGGTACATTACTTGTAAATTCATTGATTAATAGTGTTCATTGATTTGATTAAGCGCAAAAAATTATTGACTAATGTAGAACGATTTTTGTGTTATAATAATTAAACCTAATAATATTGGAGAGCAAGAGAGACTTGAGGTATGGTGTTTACTACAAGAGTTCGAGCTAAATATTTAAATGGTTTACCCATGTGTTGATTTCTGATTTGATATAATTGCATGTATGATGCAGTACATTACTTGTAAACTCATTGGATTAATGATGTCCATTGATTTCAAAGTAAAGCGTAAAAATTATTGACAATGTAGAACGATTTTTGTTATAATAATTAAACCTAATAATATTGGAGAGCAAGAGAGACTTGAGGTATGGTATTTACCACAAGAGTTCGAGCTAAATATTTAAATGGTTTATGATTTATGATTTTTACTTTCTTTTAATATAATCGATAATTTTAAAGATGACAAAACTAAACAAAGGGTGACAATAAGAATAGAAGTTCGGAAAATAGTTTAAGATTGATCACAAGAATTAAGAGAATGTCTCGGTCCATCATTGGTATGGCTTCGTGCTGCAACCATGAAGTCTCGTCCCAACACCATAGAATGATCATCCATGTCAATGTGACTCCTTAGAAGTCTATCTTTCCAAACCATGACCCTACTCTCACATGTGTGCCCTTTCATGACACACGTCGATCGCTTTTCATCCCTCGAATGTGACCTGCCTGATAAGCATCTCCAACTCTTTCTCCATGCTAGCCTTCCTCTTTCCTAAGAGATGAAGCTAGCCCTTTCGACTTAGGAAGCTATAGGTAGCCCCCGTGTCTATCAAAGCGAGAGAAATTTTTCCCATGTACTCATTGTAGACACGAATCTCTCAAGTCCAAGGAACTTTTCATCATCATTCCTCCTCCTTGTCTTGCGCCTTACTTCCGCAATCTTCTTTCAACATTTCCTTCTTCCAATATGTTCTTTCAAACTAGCCCTTGGCTTAACAAATCCTTTTCACATATCTATTCTCATGAAGTTCTCATGAGAACAATCCAGATCTCCTGGATCTACATTGGAATTGGTTCAAGCTCTTTCCTTTGAATTTCGATACTAATTTCGAATACGACATCATGTCGAGCTCCTTCCAAATGATAGAGACACCAATCACTCATAGTGTGGTCTTCTTCTTTTTTCCAAGTGTGCCAACACATGCATTTTATTTCTTCAAAACCAATAGGTTTCGGATCAAGAAAGTCCCTCTTGATCTTATCTTCCATGTTCTTGACTTTAGCCTTTGCAGCGTGGTGCGTTTCTTTCCTTTACAAGTGAGTCGCTTTCCCGTAAAGAGTTCTTGAAGTCTTTGTTCACGTTGTCGTATCTCCATGTCAAGCTTTTTCAATTTTTGCATAGCCTTGTCCGAGATAGTCCATCCTTGGAATTTCTCAGGGTGAAAAACCAAGTAGGTTGAACCAACTTTGGTCTACAGTGCATTGGAATTCAATTAAAGAATGTTGGTCATTAGGAGTCGCTTCAAGCTAGGGACCGAGCATCGTCACCAACCTACATTGAATATTTTACACTCCCTAGGGTGAATGATACGCTTTAAATTGATCGATGACCTAAGACTTTCGAATTTTTCCAAATGCTTAAAATAAAGTCTTTACAAAGTTAGTATTTATAATATCCTAGTAGGTCATTCCTAGGTGAAAACTTACTGAAACTCTGAAACCAACTTTGGCATGTGATATTTAATTTGTTAAATGTTTTTGTTGGATAGTTGAATTATAATTGGCATGGCATGTGAAGTTTTTAAAACTCGAGTTTTGGATGGTTTCAATTCTACATTTTGCATGTGATATTTAATGAACTTTGGAATGTTTAATGTTTTAATGTTGCACAATATACTCATCAAAAGGGTTTTAAAACTTAAAAGTTTTGATGGTTTCAACCCACATTTGCACATATGGTAAATTGAACTATGTTACTTGTAACAAGACAATCCCCATTGATTTCATGTACATGTTGATTTCTAATTTCATATAATTGCATGTATGATGGTACATTACTTGTAAAGTCATTGGATTAATAGTGTTCATATCGTATTTCAAAGGTGGGTAAGCAAAGCAAAAAATTATTGACAATGTAGAGCGTGATTTTTGTGTTATAATAATAATTAAACCTAATAATATTGGAGAGCAAGAGAGATAAGGTATGGTGTTTACTACAAGAGTTCGATAGAAGTCATTCCTGGGTGAAAAATTTTACGAACTTGAGACAAAGAGAATCTATCTTTGGCCAGGACATCATGTAAGATGCCCTAACATAAAGCAGTATTGTACTCATGTAAGTTTAAAAAGTTGAGATTCTGGGCAAGTGGGGACAACCACTTGTTGTCTCGATCCCTTGGAGGCTAGGCCATATGGGATCCTCGAGATCGACCTTACAAAATAAAGTGAAATAATTTGTACCATATGGTCGAGCTCATCGATATACAAGAAAAATTAATATACAATAACAAATTAATTTCATTCTAGAATATATATATATATGTATATATATATCCAGTACATATAACATTTTTCATCAATGCACATGCATAGAAAACTACTTTTAGTTGATACTAGAGCAACGTGCTAGTACTCCAAATAATTTGTAACATGTGCAAACCAAAACAACATAAGCAACTCAATTTTTGGTTGAGTACTCTGGAAGTTCTAAAACATATTTAATCCAAAGATAATAAATTGTTGGACACTTCACTCAAAAAAAATTCTAATGGAGATTCCATCCTCAATAATCCGTCATGATCGGTTTGACATTTTCCATTTCTTAATTTTTCGATTTTTTCTTTTCGATTGAACTTATCAACTTGATGCGTGTTGCACACACCAAGTGACTATATTGACAACTTATGGAATCGGGTTCATCGTCTTCTCTTTTTAAAGTAAACAAAGTCTCCACTTTGACGAGTTTGTTTGAAAAAATAACCTTTCAGCATAATAGACCCTCTGGTCATACCGAAAATCCGTGATCGATTATAGTCCACAGTAATAATTTCATTTTTCGTTCGGTCACAGCGCATCAAATAATACTTCACATTTTCATCATTGTCAATAGGTGCGATCACCAGTAAAGCATCTCCTCGCACAATAAAATAAATTTAACATTTAAGCATGCATATTTAAATTTATTTCTACATCTTTAAATCATTAGAAAGCTAATTCAAATGTTACCTTCTCTAACAAGATCGGAAACTCGATCACCAATGCTTCCTGATGTATTGTAGTTTCTCCTGATTGCATTTCTTCAAACATTGCAACAGCAGATTTTTCCCTTTGTATTTCAGCTACATATGTTTCCAATCGTTCACATACATTTTGTTTTCACTGACGTCATTAGATTTTGTGTTGTGCTATGCAAACATTACAAAAAACAAGAATATTTTCTTTATCCAATGCAAACACATTTCTGGACAACTTTGTTTGAATTGAATGCAATTTTCGAGTCCATTTTATTGTTTCAACGTCATTTTCCAATTGATCTATCTACGTCTTCGATTCCAATATGCCAAAAAAACCTTTATATGGAAAATTAGAAAAGAATTTGTAAATATGATATCAAAATACAATTAAAAATAATCATTGCATGATAAATGTACAATGTTTAAAATTAGATTTCCAATATAAATTAAATTGAATGTACCTTCACACTTCTCTCGATGGGTTAATCTCATGGCTTAGAGTAGATTTTGCACCATTGAGACAACTTCTTCAAAGTTCACTAGTTGGCCATGGCAGAGTGGTTCATTCTTGATATCTTCGAAATCACTCGCTTTATGCATGCTCCTCGCACCGTCATGTTCTCTTTTCCATGGCCGAGTCTCGCAAAAGAAATTCCAACAATGTTTAATGCGGGTTTTCTTATAAAGACAACACAACCCGAGAAAAATGATCGTGCGTATTCTGAATTGACTCCGCACATCCGTCCGACCATATCCAATGTTCATTGAATGTTACTCACGATTTTTCAATGAATCATAAATTCTTCCAAAACAATGTTGTACAAAACATGTATCAGTGTGTACGATCGTCATCGATATAAAAGTGATATTCTTTAATGATATGTCGATTTTTCACTCGTGCTTTCTATATGATCGAAATTTTGTTCAACATGTCTATATAGAATATGGAGCCCGAGCATGGAGACTTGGTCGCAGTGATAGTATTCATCGAATTTCTTTTTTGTGGAACAAATGTATGTTGTCGCACAAAATCAATCACCGAAAAGATGGTCCCCTTGGTGGAGAAAATTCATGAGATTTTTTGAATTGCAAGTCTTGCCATCGAAGCTCTATGGGAATGCTTGGTGTATTTGTAAATTTCTCGCCTCAAACTTTCTCAAAAAGTCTATCGCAAAATTTTTTGTCTTCAAGGTGCGAGATAGCTGTTAAAAGAATCGCATTTTTTACCACCAACACATTTCTTTTGTAAAATAGTTCATCGCTTTCTCTTTCACATAGAATTTGAGATATGAGTCGCGGATAGTGGAAGGAGGAGGTGAGATCCTTCCATAATGTTCTCACCGAAATCAAGGAATGTGTCATAATATAACTCAGAATTCCACATGATAATGGCAACAACATGTGTCACGTGCGTGATAGGTTTTACTATACCATGGTTTTTTCGAACAAAAGCACTAAGTGAAACATGAATTCGACGATTCTCTTCTTTGAACTTGTTGAATAACTCTATTTGAGTGGTTTCCAAGAGACGTTTTTCATGTTCTTCGTATTGATTTCATGCTATTCTTCTTCGCATCACATGTATCTAAGTGTCTATGAAAACACGCGAATTGTTCTCTCCAATATTCATATATTATTTTTTTAACATCTTCTCCAAGTCTATCTTTGTATGGTTGCCTACAAATAGCTCTCCAACAAGCGTGTTCATCATTTACATCTATTTGCGAGCTTGAAATTTTCGATGTTTTGTGCGCAGTTTTTCGTGAGGTCTCCCGGTGCTCGTGCCATAAGATGTTATCGGAAATGATTCTCTTGAGTACTTGGTGAAACCATTGCCATCCGTATTCCTCTACGTATATTTGAAAACATCTTTATCTCTAGATCTCTTAATTGACTCTATAGCACTACTCATATTTTTATCACCTCTTCTTTCATTTTTTATTCTTTGGTTGATTTTTCGAATACCCAATAGTGTCGTCGCTTCTTTTAATTTTTCTTGATGATAGGAGACCTTTCAACATTTGAGCTTGAATCCCGTCACTTTCTCATTTTAGAAATACTTTTCAAAAATTCTATCGACACGATATCGTATAACATGGTCGTGTTTTTTTATCTCCATATGTGTGAGTGTCGACATTTTCTAACATCTCATTATCGATAGTGATTTCATCCGTACATATTCGAAAAAAATAGTACATATTCAATAAATAACTAAATTAATAAATATGTCAATAAATATTAGGAAAATTTTAAATATATCAATAGATCATAATATTTACATTTACATACCTTTAGATATACATATATATCTGCATTTCGCAGAGGTTTATTTTTCTTCTTCAATATTTTGAGGAGTATATTTGTCTCGTTTACATTAAACAAAATATTTTTCAAACTAATAGTTCATCAAATAAAAATTAAGCTTCACATTTCATTGGGAAAACTTTTAAAATATATTAATAGATCATAATATTTACATTTACATACCTACTTCTGAATTTACGCTTGAGGTTGATTTTCTTCTTCAATATTTTGAGGAATATATTCGCTCTGTTTACATCAAACAAAATATTTTTTCAAAACTAGTTCATCAAACTAAAAATTAAGCTTCACATTTTACATTAGGGAAAATTTCTAAATATATATCAATAGATCATAATATTTACATTTACATACCTGCTTCAATTTCTACTTGAGGTTGATTTTCCTCTTCAATATTTGAGAGGGCTTCTAAGCTTTCTTTTGCGATATTGTCTCGTCTCTTCTCCTCTACGTGCCTCGTGTCTCTTTTTTTCGATCATATTTTCTCGCACAGTTCTTCGTTCGCATGATAATAGGGTATGAAGTTCAAAAAAATTTCCTTTAAAAAATTAGACAATAACTCAATTACAAAAAAAATATCACAAAAGATTTAATTTAAATTTTTCTTTCACAAAAAATTGGTTGTAATTTTTTTGTAAAAAATACGTAATCCAATCCAAAAAACATACATTAAAAACCAAGAAACATGCACATACCTCCAAGAAAAATCCTTACTGCCACCCTCCCAAGAAATGTCTTCCAAAAAATTCTTTAAATCCAAAATTGTAAAAATCAATTTGCTTCCAGAAATGCTCTTGTAAACCCCAATTCTTTAAATCCAAACTTTGAAGAAAATTTTTTGAACAAAGAAGCTCAAAAGATTTATTTCAACACAAAACACGTACATACCTCCAAGAAAAATCACGCCGCCTCCAAAAAAATGTCTTCCAAAGTTTTTTAAACCCAAACTTTTGAAGAAAAGTTTTTGAACCTGAAACCAAGTCTTTGTAAAATGAGATGAAGTGCGAAATGTCGCGAAAATTGTGAATCATTTCTAGCGAGCAATTTATATTGACGTGAAATGTGTTTTTTGTAGGGGGCTCCACAAAAATTTCCCGCCGACGAAGAGTTACACAATAGTTCGGTCGAATCGTTCGTAGAAGTTCGTTTTCGAACTATTAAGACGTTAGATTTAGCGACTCATAAGCGGAAAACTATAGTTCTACCAAACTTGGACTAAAAAGTTCGGCCGAACTAACGCGTCACCAATTACACAAAACCCGGGCTCCGAATCTTAATATCGTCCCGGAAAAATCTTAATATCATCCTCGTTCAATGAATCGATAAATCGGAGATTATGGATCATATATTTTTTATTTTAAAATGTTATGCAATTGCACATATGTGATGAATCTAGTGTTCCCATTTGTCACTTGTCGAGTAACTTGAAGAAGAGATCGGAAAGTAATCCCCGAGGTGAATTTTCATCTCGAAATGCAATATTATCATGACAATAATGATGAACATGAGCTTTTTCCTATTTTCTTTTGCCCCCATTTTCTTCTTCTCACCCCCGTTGTATGATAATTTGAAGAGGTTATATAGTTACGTAACTTAGATTTAAGTCGAGGAAAATAGAAGCAATATACAATAGAACATAAGTGGAAAGAGAGTGTAGAGAGCATATTAAACAATATAAAGTGAATTTAACAACCGCCCATACTATTAATCTAAGATTCCTACTCCATAAAATGGAATTCATTTTACCCCCATCAAATCTCCATAAAGCAAGATATTGTACCCACGATATAGAAGATCGTAGGCATGAATGCAAACACAAGGGAGGAGTGTGGCTCGATCAGAAATATCATAAGGCTATTCATTGGCACGCTTAATCCCGAAGGAAGCCGCATACTACGGTCGCGTCAGCAGAGAAATATGGGAGGAAGCCATTGGAACTAGCTAGATTTGTAATTTGGGTATTGTCCGGACCTACGTGTAAGAAAAGGATTAGCTCAAGTAGTGAGAATTTTTATAAAGATAAACTGCTCCAATGTTGAATCCATTGTAAGGAGTGTTGTTTCTCAAAAGTTTGAGCGTAGCACTGTCCGTCCTGACACACACTGCTCTTCCTCCATGGCCGCTTCGTTTGAGGTAAGGGACACATATATATAAATAAGTTCATGTTTTTGCTTTTGAATTTGAAATTGAAATTCGATATTATTTTTTCTTTCATCTTTTTACCTCTTGTTGGTTTAATGCTTTCTTTAATCAGGGGGCTTTATCAAACACTCTGGCTCATCCGTTGTCCATGGAAACCCTTATGCGACTGGAATTCAAAGTTTTTCACTCCTCATCGAGCATCTCCCTGAACTTGAAAGGTTGTGTAGCGGTGAGCTTTAGTTGCTCACATTCCTCACCATAAACCAAAAGGGTCACATTCCTCACCATATGAGGTACCCATTCTTTGGAAGGGCATTTTCTTTTAAAGGCACACAATACCACTGCATACTTTTAGCCATGAACATAACTGCGTGTGAGGAAATCACTTGAGCCATAAAAGCTAATGAGATGGGATGGTGTGCTACATGCCCCGAGCCGGGTTCCTTAATCCCAATGGCCTTATAGTCATAGTTTAAGAGTGGTATTTGCATTTTCTCATTATTGGGTGAGAAATTACTCATATGCATACAGTATTTCTTAGACTATACTCTCTCAAAATTAGTATTTATTTTGCAAATTCGCAGTTTGAAAAAAGAGCATGTTTTTTCTCGATCCGAGATTCTCAAACCAAATCACATGAAGTTTGCATTCCCTTTGTTCATCTCATTGATTGAGTAAGGTGGTTAGGGTAAGACATCCGCATATATTTTGGGTTATAGTTATTATACACATCTATTTTTTTATAATTAGATTAAACCATTTTTAAAAATAGACAAGTAGAGATATAATTGTTACAGGTTTAATTTCATCATCTAAATTTTTTAGAGATAAACTCCGGGAAGAAGAAACTTATTATTTAATAGCTAGACATCATGGAAGAATTCAGACTCTTTCGAGTGCTTAATTATGAAATAGGATGTTAGCTCAAGCAATGAAGGTGGGATATCAACTAAAAGTAACAAGAATACAACTTTTTGAAGACAATTATCAAGTGATCTTCCGGGCTAAATGCAGAGAAGATTTCTTCTCTAAGCTTTTGGCCAAAAAGGAGCGCATGTAATCATCGAACATGCATTCCTGATAGCCTTCACTATCATCGACATTGTTGATGATGGGAGAAACCTTCAGATCCCATTGAGGACTGAAGAAGATAGGAATTGACAATCTTGCTTCCACTCTGTTTATAACTGCTCTATGCTCCACGCTCCTGAATTTTCCATTGCTGACAATCTATAGCATGGAGGTCCAAATCACAAAATAAATATCACACCCAATTCACAGTTTTATATTCGATTTAGTGGAGGCTACTCTTGCATTTTTCATGGAGGCCCAAATCTCAAAATAAATATCACACCCAATAATAATTCAAAGGGTATCGAAAGGCCAGAGGAAACATCACGCCGGCCTGTTTTCCCCTGCAAATTGAAATTCTTTGTTTGATTTATACCCATTCCTGCCCCCAACTGGAACCACATCATTCATTGACTGTCATATATCTAGAACTGTGCAGTTTTTAGTTTTCATTGTTGTAGACGAGGCCAGAGGCTCCTTATATTTTGAGTTTTCAGATAAGAGTTTCTGGAATATTATTGAGTTCTGTGAATCATGGTTGCAGAGAAATATGGCAGGAAGCCATTGGAATTGGCTGGATTTGTAATTTGGGTATTGTCTGGACTGTGTGTAAGCAAAGGATCAGCTCAGGTTAGTGAGAATTTTTATGCAGAAACCTCTTCCAATCTTGAATCCATTGTAAGGAGTGTTGTTTCTCAAAAGTTTGAGCAAACGCTTGTCACAATCCCTGCAACACTGAGGCTCTTCTTTCATGACTGCTTCGTTGAGGTAAGGGACACATCTATATAAATAAGTTCATGTTTTTGCTTTGAATTTGAAATTGATATTCTTTGTTCTTTCATCTTTTACCTCTTGTTGATCTTAGTAAATTAGTATTATTAATATATGGGCTGACATATATTGTTGAACAATGTCAATTATGATGATGGATGTTTGCATTGAGGTAAAATGTTCTGATTTTGCATTTGGGTTTGCACAGGGATGTGATTTTTCTGTGACTATTCAGTCTACTCCAAACAACACTGCTGAGAAAGACTATTTAGACAACTTATCAGTAGCTGGTGATGGATTTGATACTGTAATAAAGGCCAAGCAAGCTGTAGAAAATGTGTGCCCCAACACGGTGTCCTGCGCTGATATCCTAGCCATGGCTGCCAGAGATGTTGTAGCATTGGTAAGTGATTTGCATCACAGGGCTAAGTTGCCCACGTCCTTTTTAGTGCGGACATGGATATAAGAGAAATAAATATTAATGAAAACCTAATATTATCACCAGAAGTTAATGATCTCACATGAATTCAAAGCCGATTAAGAAAAGTTCTAGGGATATCAAAAAGCGAGAGGATGATCTCGATTCTCACATGAATGGGAATTTGGATTGATAATAATTCAAAGGGTATCGAAAGGCCAGAGGAAACATCACGCCGGCCTGTTTTCCCCTGCAAATTGAAATTCTTTGTTTGATTTATACCCATTCCTGCCCCCAACTGGAACCACATCATTCATTGACTGTCATATATCTAGAACTGTGCAGTTTTTAGTTTTCATTGTTGTAGACGAGGCCAGAGGCTCCTTATATTTTGAGTTTTCAGATAAGAGTTTCTGGAATATTATTGAGTTCTGTGAATCATGGTTGCAGAGAAATATGGCAGGAAGCCATTGGAATTGGCTGGATTTGTAATTTGGGTATTGTCTGGACTGTGTGTAAGCAAAGGATCAGCTCAGGTTAGTGAGAATTTTTATGCAGAAACCTCTTCCAATCTTGAATCCATTGTAAGGAGTGTTGTTTCTCAAAAGTTTGAGCAAACGCTTGTCACAATCCCTGCAACACTGAGGCTCTTCTTTCATGACTGCTTCGTTGAGGTAAGGGACACATCTATATAAATAAGTTCATGTTTTTGCTTTGAATTTGAAATTGAAATTGATATTATTTGTTCTTTCATCTTTGCCTCTCATGGTTTAATTCTTTCTTTAACATGGGGTTTCTTTATCAAACACTCTGGCTCATCATGTCCATTTAGCTAACCTTAAAAGGGATCGAATTCAAAGTTTTTCCTCCTCATCGAAAGACTTCAAGCTTGAAAGGTCATGCAGGCCATGACCTTAAGTTGCTCACATTCCTCACCATAAACCAAGGGTCACATTCCTGCCTCACCATATGAGGTACCCATTCTTTGAAGGGCATTTTTAAAGGCACACAATACCGCCGGCATTCTTTAGCCGTTGCGTAAACATAAATTCATTGTGCAGGAGTAACCGCCTGAACCATAAAAGCTAATGAGATGGAATGGTGTGCTACATGCTCTTATCCGGGTTCCTTAATCCCAATGGCCTTATAGTCATGTCTAAGGTGGTATTTGAATTTTCCTATTATCAGGTGAGAAATTACTCATACGCATGCGCTAGACTATACTCTCTCAAAATTAGTATTTATTTTTGCAAATTCAGAGTTCGAAAAAAAGAGCATGTTTTTTCTTGGATCCGAGTCTCAAACCAAATCACATGAAGTTTGCATTCCCTTTGTTCATCCGTTATTGAGTAAGGTGGTTAGGGTAAGACATCTGCATATATTTTGGGTTATAGCTATTATACAATCTATTTTTTTATAATATATTAAACCATTTTTAAAAATAGACCAGTAGAGATATAATTGTTACAGGTTTAATTTCATCATCTAAATTGTTTAGAGATAAACTCCAGGAAGAAGAAACTTATTATTTAATAGCCAGACATCATGGAAGCATTCAGACTCTTTCGAGTGCTTAATTATGAAATAGGATGTTAGCTCAAGCAATGAAGGTGGGATATCAACTAAAAGTAACAAGAATACAACTTTTTGAAGACAATTATCAAGTGATCTTCCGCGCTAAATGCAGAGAAGATTTCTTCTCTAAGCTTTTGGCCAAAAAGGAGCGCATGTAATCATTGAACATGCATTCCTGATAGCCTTCACTATCATCGACATTGTTGATGGTGGGAGAAACCTTCAGATCCCATTGAAGACTGAAGAAGCTAGGAATTGTCAATCTTGCTTCCACTCTGTTTATAACTGCTCTGTGCTCCATGCAACTGAATTATCCATTGTTGACAATCTGTAGCATGGAGGTCCAAATCACAAAATAAATATCACACCCAATTCACAGTTGTATATTCGATTTAGTGGAGGCTACTCTTGCATTTTTCATGGAGGCCCAAATCTCAAAATAAATATCACACCCAATTCAGAGTTGTATATTCGATTTAGTGGAGGCTTCTCTCGCATTTTTCCTTTTCTAAGTATTCATATCTACATGTACCAGTAGTGCATTTTATTGGGAGTGTGTAATAAACTACAAGAGTGGATGAGAGAAGTTTGAAGAGAAAGAATACAAAATTATTGACTAAAATTGAAAAATTAAGTTCGGAGGGAAAGAATACAAAATTACTGACCAAAATTGAAAAAAAATTATTATGAGAAAAACTATTTATATGTACCTATCTATTCTGGCAAAATCTTAATATCGTCCTGTTCAATTGATAAGCTGGAGATTATGGATCATATATTTTTTATTTTAAAATGTTATGCAATTGCACCAGATGTGATGAATCTAGTGTTCTCATTTGCTGTCCAGAACTTGAAGAAGAGACTGGAAAGTAATCCTCGTGTGAATTTTCATCTCAAATGCAAGATTATCAAGACAATAATGACGAACATGAGTTTTTTCCCTATTTTCTTTTGCCTCATTTTCTTTGTCTCACCTCAACTGTATGAAGATTTGACAATATAAAGTCATTAACTTAGATTATGTCATAAAAATAGAAGAAATATACAATAGAACATAAGTGGAAAGAGAGTGTAGAGCATATTAAACAATATAAAGTGAATTTAACAACTACACATACTATTAATCTAAGAGACAAACTCCATAAAATGGAATTCATTTACCCCCATCATATCTCCATGTAGAAAGATATTGTACCGATATGTAAGATCAGAGGCATGAATGCGAACACACAGGGGGAGGGGTGGCCCAATCAATAAATATCATAAGGCTATTCATCGGTACGCTCGATCCCGATAGCCGCCACCGCATGGTTGCAGAGAAATATGGCAGGAAGCCATTGGAATTGGCTGGATTTGTAATTTGGGTATTGTCTGGACTGTGTGTAAGCAAAGGATTAGCTCAGGTTAGTGAGAATTTTTATGCAGAAACCTGTTCCAATGTTGAATCCATTGTAAGGAGTGTTGTTTCTCAAAAGTTTGAGCAGACGCTTGTCACAGTCCCTGCAACACTGAGGCTCTTCTTCCATGACTACTTCGTTGAGGTAAGGGACACATCTATATAAATAAGTTCATGTTTTTTCTTTGAATTTGAAATTGAAATTGATATTCTTTGTTCTTTCATATTTTACCTCTTGTTGGTTTAATGCTTTCTTTAACAGGGGGCTTTAACAAACACTCTGGCTCATCTGTTGTCCATGGCAACCCTTATGCGACTGGAATTCAAAGTTTTTCCTCCTCATCGAGCATCTCCCGGAGCTTGAAAGGTTGTGCAGCGGTGACCTTAACTTGCTCACATTCCTCACCATAAACCAAAGGGTCACATTCCTCACCATATGAGGTACCCATTCTTTGGAAGGGAATTTTATTTTAAAGGCACGCAATACTGCTGGCATTCTTTAGCCATGAACATAACTACGTGTGAGTAAATCAGTTGAACCATAAAAGCTAATGAGATGGGATGGTGTGCTACATGCCCTGAGCTGGGTTCCTTAATCCCAATGGCCTTATAGTCATGTTTAAGGTGGTATTTGCATTTTCCTATTATTGGGTGAGAAATTACTCATATGCATATAGTTTCTTAGACTATACTCTCTCAAAATTAGTATTTATTTTTGCAAATTCAGAGTTCGAAAAAAAGAGCATGTTTTTTCTTGGATCCGAGTCTCAAACCAAATCACATGAAGTTTGCATTCCCTTTGTTCATCCATTATTGAGTAAGGTGGTTAGGGTAAGACATCTGCATATATTTTGGGTTATAGCTATCATACAATCTATTTTTTTATAATAGATTAAACCATTTTTAAAAATAGACAAGTAGAGATATAATTGTTACAGGTTTAATTTCATCATCTAAATTGTTTAGAGATAAACTCCAGGAAGAAGAAACTTATTATTTAATATCCAGACATCATGGAAGCATTCAGACTCTTTCGAGTGCTTAATTATGAAATAGGATGTTAGCTCAAGCAATGAAGGTGGGATATCAGCTAAAAGTAACAAGAATACAACTTTTTGAAGGCAATTATCAAGTGATCTTCTGGGCTAAATGCAGAGAAGATTTATTCTCTAAGCTTTTGGCCAAAAAGGAGTGCATGTAATCATCGAACATGCATTCCTGATAGCCTTCACTATCATCGACATTGTTGATGATGGGAGAAACCTTCAGATCCCATTGAGGACTGAAGAAGCTAGGAATTGACAATCTTGCTTCCACTCTGTTTATAATTGCTCTGTGCTCCACGCTCCTGAATTTTCCATTGCTGACAATCTGTAGCATGGAGGTCCAAATCACAAAATAAATATCGCACCCAATTCACAGTTGTATATTCGATTTAGTGGAGGCTACTCTTGCATTTTTCATGGAGGCCCAAATCTCAAAATAAATATCACACCCAATTCAGAGTTGTATATTCGATTTAGTGGAGGCTTCTCTCGCATTTTTCCTTTTCTAAGTATTCATATCTACATGTACCAGTAGTGCATTTTATTGGGAGTGTGTAATAAACTACAAGAGTGGATGAGAGAAGTTTGAAGAGAAAGAATACAAAATTATTGACTAAAATTGAAAAATTAAGTTCGGAGGGAAAGAATACAAAATTACTGACCAAAATTGAAAAAAAATTATTATGAGAAAAACTATTTATATGTACCTATCTATTCTGGCAAAATCTTAATATCGTCCTGTTCAATTGATAAGCTGGAGATTATGGATCATATATTTTTTATTTTAAAATGTTATGCAATTGCACCAGATGTGATGAATCTAGTGTTCTCATTTGCTGTCCAGAACTTGAAGAAGAGACTGGAAAGTAATCCCAAGGTGAATTTTCATCTGAAATGCAAGATTCTCATGACAATAATGACGAACATAGAGCTTTTGCCCTATTTTCTTTTGCCCATTTTCTTCGTCTCACCCCTGCTGTATGAAGATTTGAAGGGTTATAAAGTTACAAAACTTAGATTTAAGTCAGAAAAATAGAAGCAATATACAATAGAACATAAGTGGAAAGAGAGTGTAGAGCATATTAAACAATATAAAGCGAATTTAACAACTGCCAATACTATTAATCTAAGATTCCTACTCCATAAAATGGAATTCATTTTACCCCCATCAAATCTCCATAAAGAAATATATTGTACCGATATAGAAGATCAGAGGCATGAATGCGAACACAAGGGAGGAGGTGGCCCGATCAGGAAAGATCATAAGGCTATTCATTGGTACGCTTGATCCTGAAGGAAGCCGCACCGCATGGTTGTAGAGAAATATGTGCAGTCAGAATTAATGATCAGAATTAGTATTGTCTGGACTGTGTGTAAGCAAAGGATTAGCTCAGGTTAGTGAAAATTTTTATGCACAAACCTGTTCCAATGTTGAATCCATTGTAAGGAGTGTTTTTTCTCAAAATTTTGAGCAGATGCTTGTCACAGTCCCTGCAACACTGAGGCTCTTCTTCCATGACTACTTCGTTGAGGTAAGGGACACATCTATATAAATAAGTTCATGTTTTTCTCTTGAATTTGAAATTGAAATTGATATTCTTTGTTCTTTCATCTTTTTACCTCTCGTTGGTTTTATGCTTTCTTTACCGTAGGGCTTTATGAAACACTCGCTCATCTCGTTGTCCATGGTTCCAGCACGGAACAAGTATTTCCCATCGAGACATCTCCCATGAGTTTGAAAGGTTGTGCAACATGAGCTTAAGTTGTTTCCCATTCCTCACCATAAACCAAAGGGTCACATTCCTCACCATATGAGGTACTCATTTTGGAAGGGCATTTTCTTTTAGTATCGAGTTATGTTCATGGCATTCTTTAGCCATGAACATAATCACGTGTGAGTAAATCCTGAACCATGTTTTAATGGCTGGGATGGTGTGCTACATGCCCCGAGCTGGTTTCCTTACCTTAATCCCAATGGCCTTATAGTCATGTTTAAGGTGGTATTTGCATTTTCCTATTATTGGGTGAGAAATTACTCATATGCATACAGTTTCTTAGACTATACTCTCTCAAAATTAGTATTTATTTTTGCAAATTCAGAGTTCGAAAAAAAGAGCATGTTTTTTCTTGGATCCGAGTCTCAAACCAAATCATCTGAAGTTTGCATTCCCTTTTTTCATCCGTTATTAAGTAAGGTGGTTAGGGTAAGACATCTGCATATATTTTGGGTTATAGCTATCATAAAATCTATTTTTTTTATAATAGATTAAACCATTTTTAAAAATAGACAAGTAGAGATATAATTGTTACAGGTTTAATTTCATCATTTAAATTGTTTAGAGATAAACTCCAGGAAGAAGAAACTTATTATTGAATAGCCAGACATCATGGAAGCATTCAGACTCTTTCGAGTGCCTAATTATGAAATAGGATGTTAGCTCAAGCAATGAAGGTGGGATATCAACTAAAAGTAACAAGAACACAACTTTTTGAAGACAATTATCAAGTGATCTTCCGGGCTAAATGGAGAGAAGATTTCTTCTCTAAGCTTTTGGAAAAAAAGGAGCGCATGTAATCATCGAACATGCATTCCTGATAGCCTTCACTATCATCGACATTGCTGATGATGGGAGAAACATTCAGATCCCATTGAGGACTGAAGAAGCTAGGAATTGACAATCTTGCTTCCACTCTGTTTATAACTGCTTTGTGCTCCACGCTCCTGAATTTTCCATTGCTGACAATCTGTAGTATTGAGGTCCAAATCACAAAATAAATATCACACCCAATTCAGAGTTGTATATTCGATTTCGTGGAGGCTACTCTTGCATTTTTCATGGAGGCCCAAATCTCAAAATAAATATCACACCTAATTCAGAATTGTATATTCGATTTAGTGGAGGCTTCTCTTGCATTTTTCCTTTTCTAAGTATTCAGATCTACATGTACCAGTAGTGCTTTTTACTGGGTGTGTGTAATAAACTACAGGAGTGGATGAGAGAAGTTTGAAGAGAAAGAATACAAAATTATTGACTAAAATTGAAAAATTAAGTTCGAAGGGAAAGAATACAAAATTACTGACCAAAATTGAAAAAAAATTATTATGAGAAAACCTATTTATATGTACCTATCTACTCTGGCAAAATATTAATATCGTCCTGTTCAATTGATAAGCTGGAGATTATGGATCATATATTTTTTATTTTAAAATATTATGCAATTGCACCAGATGTGATGAATCTAGTGTTCTCATTTGCTGTCCAGAACTTGAAGAAGAGACTGGAAAGTAATCCCAAGGTGAATTTTCATCTGAAATGCAGGATTCTCATGACAATAATGACGAACATAGAGCTTTTGCCCTATTTTCTTTTGCCCCATTTTCTTCGTCTCACCCCCGCTGTATGAAGATTTGAAGGGTTATAAAGTTACAGAACTTAGATTTAAGTCAGAAAAATAGAAGCAATATACAATAGAACATAAGTGGAAAGAGAGTGTAGAGCATATTAAACAATATAAAGCGAATTTAAGAACTGCCAATACTATTAATCTAAGATTCCTACTCCATAAAATGGAATTCATTTTACCCCCATCAAATCTCCATAAAGCAAGATATTGTACCGATATAGAAGATCAGAGGCATGAATGCGAACACAGTGGCCCGATCAGGAAAGATCATAAGGCTATTCATTGGTACGCTTGATCCTGAAGGAAGCCGCTACTGCCTCCGCTACTGACGGCATCACGACCCCATCACGCAGGAACAACCATCGATTCAGGATTACCACCAGTAACAGAAACTGAGGAGGAGCTAAAGTTCTTGCCCCTCGAATGTAGCTCCATTGAATGCTCCCCTATAGAGATTTGGATTATTTTCCATTAGTGGATAACATAATTAATTTCTCTTTTCGAGATTAGATGGCTCATCGCACATTTGGGAAAGTTGGACACATTGCACATGTCAAACTTGGAATGTCTTTTTTTTTGATGGTAAATTATGTTTTCTCGTTTGTTGCTTCACCGGTACCACCGGTCCTTACCTCCAAAACATTAATCTGGCGCTGAAGTTGGATGATCCTCGAAAATTCTCGACTCCTACAACCGACATCTATCAGGCTAGGAGCCACAACTATATTTTTTTGTCCATCAATTAAATCCAATGGTCACAATCGAACAGAGATTATGGGAAATCGTAAAACTTGCCCTACCCGGTCCTCCTGCTCATTCCATCTCCAAACTGTTGCACTTTGCTCCGAGAGAGAAGTGGGGTTCACAGCTTACCAGCAGCTCCTGTAGGTGCCCATTACGAAACTTGCCAGTCTCGAATAGGTAAGTGGCTGTCAGTTTCCTTTGCACATAACACACCATTCTTCCTTGTTTTTTTACGCTATGTCAGTTGATTATTTTCTATATTTATCAGTAAAACTTGATGTAAAGGCTTTGAATCGTTTACTGGGATGTATGAAACTTATTAATGCTTAGAGCGCTGGAAAGAATGGGTTGGTTCTTAGTAGGGTTCATTATACAAGTAAGATCCTTCCAGCTAATCATTTTTTTCTCGATACGTTTTTTTTTAAGTACATCACAAGATTTTTCCAGAATTCTCATGCCCCTTTATGTGGTTGTGACCTTTTTTTTTTGCAATGAATCGATTCTCCGATTTATATAGGATTTGTAAACCCTTCTCTCAACTGCCCCGACCCACTAGCTTGCACAAGTAGGTTTTCACTCGGCTCTAGTTGTTAAACATGTTTGGGTATATTCTTTCTATCTCGAAAGGAGGGATGTCAAACCCCGTTTTCACAGTAAGGGTTCGATCATGACTTCTCTCACGCCGGGAAGTTGTATAAGAATGATTCCATTCCTAAGCTTTTTTTTATTCACTGTCTAGTTCGTGGAGGTTACCCAAGCAATTTTTTTTTTTAAGGTTTAGGAAGATGGTTTTCCCTCCTCTTCTCATAAGTTTATAATGGTTGAAACAAAATCCTCAAAGATTATTTTATGGTTTAAATTTGGGTTATGGCGTCCGCCCGAGCAATTTTCTTTAAGGTGTATGTATAATCTAAGACGCTCTATCGAATGTCGTGTATTCGTTTTGTATTTATCATGGCTATTTACTTAAAGCAGTTCTATATTACATGCATCTCGACTTTTGGGGTGGTTACTTGTTGTCGTGTGTGTGTCTAGCTATTCGTTACATGTTTCATTTCTGTTATAATTTCAGCTTCTTCAACAACAAATACATTATGGTTTCTCCGATGATGTACACAACAATTTTTAATTTCTAGTTATATATTCTCAATGTTGTTTTGTAATTGTTCTTTGGTTGAATTTGAATATGATATGTGTATTGGTTTTCTTTTCCCATAATCTCGAAATATGAAAAAGCCCATATTCCAATAGTTTTCGTTGGTTTGGGGCTTAAACGTTCGCGACTTTTCCCCTCAGATAAAATTTCTTTTATATTTTCTTTGTAGATCTGCAAGAGTTTGGTTGAAGCCACTCAGCACCAGGTTCCGATGTTTAACTGCAAATTATTTTGAATGCTTGTGACATATCTTATTTCGCAGTTTAGAGTTACTCTCCATACTCTGTCATAACATGAAAAGTTATCTGCACTGTATTTCAATTTCGGATTTGTGATTATAGGCAATACCCTAGCCATTATTTTCTATTCCCATTTGATAGTTAAAGGAGGGTTTCCATATACCAATTATTTCTTAAGATAGATATTGTTATTAAGAAAAGGGTTTCCATTAGACTCATCGAACCATATATTTCAGATACAATACCTGCATAAATTTTTCATCTGTAACATAAATAAAGAATTGTTTCTAGAAATAATAATTCATAACAGTCATCTGTAACTTTTGACTACATCTAGCAATACCAATTCGTAATAGTATACAAAATTTCCTTGAAATATAGAAGGCTAATTTCTGCTCAATTTTCCTAGGCATACATCTACCATTCATCATGAAATATGCATAACAACATAATGTTAATTCTAATTGTCAATTCCTATTGTGATTTAATTACTTATCTCGGAATAAGCTAAAATGATGGTACCTCCCAACCATGAGTGAGGCAATGACGTCCTCCAATCCCCCCATGCTCCTCACCAGAGCGGAAGATAGCAGTAGATTTTCCTCGAGATAGACCTTGAGACCTTCGTCGAGCACCTTCTCCGGTTCAGGTAGTAGAGTTCCACTAGTTATTAGCTAGCTCTGGGCCACTCTGTCTTACAATCATGCTATTGTTCATTTCTTTATCTTTGCACAGAACCCCTTCTCCTCCCTGGGATTTCCTTTTTATCCTCAGAGGAGAAGGTAATTGCTAAGAACTGCTTCTTCCGATCTACTGTGGAAATCTTGGAATTATTTACCAATCAGTTATGTAAATTCTAAATTTTATTCATAAAATGTAACTTAGGTTCATCAACGAGTTTAACACATTGTTAAATCTCTTTTCACTTAAAAGTCAAATGTAATTTTTGTAAAAGTTTAAAATAAAATGTGAAATTTAAGCTGGGTGTTACATCTTCCTCCGCTTAAAGTAATCACCGTCCTCGATGTTTTACTCCTTCCTGGAAAATAATTCAGGATATGCTTCTCGTATAAAGCCTTCATCCTCCCAAGTGAAAATAATTGACAAACTGAAACGTAAAATGGAGGCAGAATTTCTCATCTCAATATTACCAAATAGTTAAATAGGAATACATTGGAAACATCAGCAATAAATGACTGAAGTAAACTGAAGTAAAACTAAACTACCTATGACACCTAGCAGACAATAAATTAAATGAACTGAACCTAACGGATAGTGAGATTAATATCTCAACATCCCCTCCTAATCTCAACTGTTACAAGTGGAGGCACTAACAATGCCTAATTTCTCTCTTTGAAATTCAAATACATTCTTTCCCAATGGCTTTGTGAAAATATCTGCAAGCTGATATTTGGAACCACAAAAAGAAAGTGTGATGTCCCCATCATTGACAAGTTCACGAATGAAATGAAAACGTGTGTCAATGTGCTTGCTCTTTTTGTGAAAAACATGATTTTTTGATAAAGAAATTGCTGAATTGTTATCACAGTAAACTGGAGTTGGCTCCTTCTGAATATCTGAAATGTATTTCAATAATCTTCTCAACCATACTTCTTGAAAAGCTGATGTATTTGCTGCTACATATTCTACCTCTGCAGAAGATATTGAAACGATTGACTGTTTCTTGGATGCCCATGAAATCAGATTTGTTCCAAGATGAAAAACATACCCTGAGGTACTTTTGCGATCATCTAAAATCCCTGCATAATCGCTGTCTGTATAACCTGAAAGTGAACAATTTTCAGAATGTGTATAAAACAAACCATAGTCTATGGTCCCTACAATATACCTTAAGATACTTTTTGCAACCTGCCAATGAGTAAGCTTTGGTGAATGCATAAACTTGGAGACAAAACTTGCTGCAAACATAATATCTGGTCTAGTTGCAGTTAGATACAACAAACTACCAACTAGGATTTTATACAATGTGGGATCAACAGATGGTGCTACATCTTCTTTGTTGAGTTTGGTACCTTGAGCAATTGGTGTATCAGCTGATTTGCAATTGGTCATTCTGAAATTTTGAATGATATCAGTGGCATATTTTTGTTGACCAACAAAAATGCCATTATCAGATTGGTGAATTTCAATTCCTAGGAAATATTTCATGACTCCTAGATCTGTCATATCAAATTCTGCTTGCATTGCTGCTTTGACATCTTCTAACATCATATTTCCTGTATAAAGAAGATCATCTACATAAAGGCATACAATAAGAATTTTACCTTCATGAGATTTGGTATACAAAGTGGGTTCATGGCTGCTTCTGGAAAAACCACTTTTGATGAGATAGGTGTCGATGCGACTGTACCAAGCTCTTGGAGGTTGTTTCAAACCATATAAAGCTTTCTTCAATCTATATACTTTATGCTCTTGTCCTTTTACTTCAAAACCTGGAGGCTGCTCTACATAAACTTCTTCCTGTAATACACCATTTAGGAAGGCAGATTTTACATCAAGCTGATAGACTTTCCATTTGTGTTGAGCTGCAGTGGACAAAATGGTTCTGACAGTGTCTAACCTTGCTACTGGAGCAAATGTTTCACCATAGTCGACACCAAACTGTTGTGAGAATCCTTTGGCAACCAACCTTGCCTTATGTTTCTCAACTTTCCCTTTTTCATTTAGCTTGGTCTTATATACCCATTTTACACCAATTTTTGTTTTGTCTCTTGGGAGATCAGCTAATTCCCAAGTCTGATTCTTCTCTATGGCAGCAATTTCTTGGTTCATTGCTTCGACCCAATGCTTTTCTTTGACTGCTTCTTCAAAATAAGTTGGCTGAGTTGAAATGAATGCAAACATATTCTTTTGTTCAGATTCATGTTCCTGTTCATATATCTCTCTGATACTTCTTGTTTTCTGTCCCTCTTCTGAAGATGTTTGATCACTGGCTGAATCAGTGCTTGATGATGTTCCACTTTCATAATGTTCTGGCTGTTCTGGAACCTGCAATCTTGGAGTCTGTGGTAGATAAAAAGGCTGATTTGAAGTTTCATCTACATGGTCAAACCAAGATTTATTTTCGAAAAATTTCACATCTCTGCTTATAATGAACTTTTTGGAAATGGGGTTATAAAGTCTGTAGGCTTTCGACTGCTCACTGTAACCTACAAATATGCATTTCTCACTTCTATCATCAAGCTTTTTTCTTAGTTTTTCAGGAACATGAGAAAAAGCTACTGATCCAAAGATTCTAAAGTGTGACACATTTACCTTGTTTCCATCCCATGCTTCTTGAGGTATTTTATCTTGTAGGCTGGATGTTGGAGATCTGTTAAGAACATACACTGCTGTCAACACTGCTTTAGCCCAATAGTGATTTATCAACTTCTTATCCCCTAGCATGCATCTCACGATGTTCATGATCGACTAATTCTTTCTTTCTACTACTCCATTTTGTTGTGGAGTGTATTTGGTTGTGTACTGCATTAGGATACCTTGTTTTCGACAAAATTTTTTGAATTCATTTGAGGTGTATTCTCCTCCTCTGTCTAATCTGAGTAATTTCAAGAGTTTTCCACTCTATTTTTCTGCTTCTGCCTTGAACTCCAAAAATCTAGAGAAGGTATCTGATTTGTTTTTTAAAAAATACACCCATATCTTCCGGCTAAAGTCATCAATAAATTTCAAAAATTAGAAACTACCACCAATGGAAAATGTCTGCATTGGACCATAGATGTTGGTATGGAAAAGTGCCAAAGGCTCTTTCGCCCTTGAGGTTGATGAGGGAAAACTATCTCTTTTATGCTTGGACAAGACACAAACTTCACAATTACAGAAATTTTCACTGATAGTAGGTAGACCAATGACTATAGATTTCTTTTGAAGCAGACTGAGACTCTTGATTGGAATGTGACCATACCTAGAATGCAATAGATGAATTTCATCTATTCTTGATATATTGTGGACTAAATATTGGTTGGTATTTTGGCTTCTAAGGGTCAATGGAAACATCCTACTCTTGGTATTTTCAACTTTTGCTATCAACCTTTTATGAGGATCTTTGTCATATATATAGCAGGTGTTCTTTTGAAACAATACATCATAGCCATGTTCCATTAATTGTCCTACACTAAGGAGGTTATGTTTGAGCTGAGAAACATAATAAACATCAGGGATGTATTTGTTTCGATTCTGATTAGTAAGAATAGGAATAGTAACTTTTCCGTCAGCTTTAATATGTGTACGATTTCCAAGCGTTATCTCTGATGTTATGGAAGCATCTAGAGAAGAAAGAAGTCTCTTGTTTCCTGTCATGTAATTGTTGCATCCGTTGTCGAGCAACCAAAGATCTTCACTCTGTTTATCTTCTGAGAGATGGCATGAAAGAAACATGGTCTCTGAGGATTTTCCTTCACTGTTGGAGAGATTGATATAGCCTTTGTGTTGATCTGACTATTTATTTCTACATTCGTGTTCGTAGTGGCCATACTTCTTATAGTAGTAACATTGAACACTCGATATGTTCCATGACCTTCCTCTCTGATTTCGGTTTTACGGACGTCTCCACTGCTCTTTTGCATGATGATGATCAGATCTGCCATTGCCTCGACCTCTGCCTCACTTGTTTCCGCCTCTGTATCCTCTGCCTCTGCCTCTGTCAAATGAGAGGTGTGCTTTGAAGGCTTGTTCCATGGAATCTTTTGTCAGATTGAGTCTTGTTTCATGTGCCAAAAGTGATCCAGTCAATTGTTCTACTGAGAAAGTTTTAAAATCTTTGGATTCCAAAATGGCTATGACAATCATGTCATATTTCTTTGGTAGACTTCGAAGAACTTTTTCAACAACTTTCTTATCTGTAATGGTTTCGCCAATGAGTTTGATTTGATTCACTATTCCCATGACTCTAGTCATGAACTGATCCACATTTTCAGTGTCAGCCATCTTTAGATTTTCAAACTAAGCTCTCAATGTTTGTAGTTTAACCGTTTTCACTGTATCATTTCCTTGATACGCAGCTTGAAAAATATCCCAACATTCTTTTGCTGTTGTCGCACCGTTATTTTGTCAAAAATAGAATCATCCACTGAATTTTGTATCTAGCATTTAACTCTCTGCTCCAGTTAAAATAGAATCATCGACTGAATTTTGTACCCATCATTTGGCTCTGTGCTCCTTCTTTCTGATTTCAATAGCTGCATTTCTCTGATTATTGGTAATGGTCACCCATGCTTCTTGGGTCGGCTCTACATAAGAAATCAGAAGTGTGTAACAACAATCTTGTGCTTATAAAAAAGTCTTCATTCTCAAACTCAAAAATTCATAATTTTTTCCAATCAGATTTGGTGTCTGTGGCAAAGAACTTGAAGAGGCCATTATTTCTTCAAATGCACCTTTTGTAAATCTCCTCTAAATTTTTTAAATCTCTTAAAGACTTAAAAAAAAATTCTTGAAACCCTCTTTTAAATTTCAGCCATCTTCTTTTTAAATTTCCTTTAAAAAAAAACTCTCTTTACAAAGAAACTGCACTCATACTCTTTTGAAACCCCTTTTCCAAAAACTTTGAAAACTTTTCAAAAACATTTAAAGTTTTTTTTTTATATATATATAAAAAAAACTTTTTCTTTATGACTTACACCTTTTTTAAAGTCGACACTTAAAAAAAAAGGAGCTTTCCTTTTAACATGAATCAGCTTTAATAAAAACTTCGAATACGTTGACCTATGTGTGTTTTTGAAAATTGATTTTTAAAAATCTTTACTACGAATGCTTCATACCATATGCATGCGTAAGACCTTTTCATATAAAATATAATCATTTCCTTGATTTGAAACGACAGATGTGTTATTTCTTTTTCTTGCGTAATTGGCGCGGTCCCAAGGGGAATAGCCATGATTGTTTCAAAACAACGCAAGGCGTAAACCTGCACGGTATGGCATGTACTCTCGTGCCAATCCTTTGTTTTGGCGCGTCACGCGAGTATTAGTTTACGCTCGCGCTAATCAATTTCTCCTCTCTTGCGCTCTTCCCGTTCGTTGTCGCTCTCCAGGAGGCTTATGCAAGCTCGCTTCCGATACCATGAAAAGAATTGAAAATGAAACGTAAACTGAGCAGAACTTCATCTTAATATTACCAAATAGTTAAATATGAATACATTGGAAACATCAACAATAAATGATCAAGTAAAATGAAGTAAAACTAAAATACCTATGACACCTAGCGTACAATCAATTAAATGAACCGAACCTAATGGATAGTGATATTAATATCTCAACACCAAGTAGCCTCTTCTGGGCCAAAGTGCATCCACTGCACTTTAACTTGGGAGATGGATCACCTCTAGAGCATTATTTCTCTCTACTTGAGAATACGTTGAGGCTTTTACTAGGAATTCGTCGTTTGGTTAGACCTGTAATCAATGAAATTTTTTAATTAATTAAGTATTCATCCCTTTTCCAGAGGACATAGTATTGATTACAATTTACTTGTATGTTATGCCAATGTATTACATTCTTGGGCTCGTGCACACATCATTTCAATATAGATACATGAAACACATTGTGCACCCATATGTGATTGGGTAATGCCATCTGATTGGCCATTGACCCTACTCTTTCCAAAATTTGGAAAGGTCCACAGAACCGGGGAGCCAGTTTGGCACACGTAGTCCATTTTAGAGTGATTTTCTTGGGTATATTTCTAACATACATGTGATCCCCCACTTCGAACTCTCGATAAGTCCTTTTTCGATCTGCGTACACTTTCTGCCTATTCTGGGTAGCTTTTAGATTTTGTCGGATCTTCCTCACTTCATGCTCCATCTATTCCAACATCTTCGACCCAACAAGCAACTTTGTTTTTTGACTACTCCAATTTATGGGTGTCCGACATTGTCTTCCATATAATGCCTCAAAGGGACTCATCCTTGGAGATTCTTGGTACCCATTATTGTAAGAAAAATCTACCAAATTAAAATAGTCTTCCTACTTTGTGGGTTGTTGCATCACATACATACGTAACATGTCTTCTAATATATGATTCACCCACTCAGTCTACCCATCTGTTTGCATATGATAGGAAGTGCTAAAATGAATTTGTGTGCCCAGACCGGTGAACAGTGCCTTCCACAAGGCTGAGGTGAACTTCACATCTTGGTTTGAGATGACATTTTTCAGAATACGGTGTAATCTAAACACTTCCCTCATAACGTTATCAGCGATTTTTACTATTTTTTAATTGGACTGGACCGGTATGAAGTGATTTTCCTTGCTTAGCCTATCAACCACCACAATAATGAAGTCATTGTGTCTCTTTATTCTTGGTAAGCCTGTAATTAAATTGAGTGAAATGACTTCCCATTTCCACTCCAGTACAATAATAGGATGTAATAAACCCGCAAGGTGTTGATGCTCCACCTTGACCTGTTGAAATTCTAAATACTTTGTCAAGTATTCAACAATATTTTTACGCATCCCAGGCCAAAAGTAGTCTTTTCTTATTGTTGTTAGAATTTTTTGGTATCCAGGATGTCCGACATAAGAGCTTTGATGATACTCATCCACAATCATCTCCTTCAAGTTCATTTTATTAGGAATGTGTATTTTCTTTCGGAACACCAGTAGGTGCTCATTATTGAGTTTATAATCTATTTGTTTCCATTTATTTTCTGCCTATTTCTCTTGCTGCCACAGAAACTGGTATTCGAGATCTTTTTGCACTACCTCTTTCACTTTCTCCTGGAACTTAAATTCCACTTGGCTAAAGTAAAGCTCATAACCACAATATAGTTTTCCACTTGAGGAATCAGTGACAAAGTTTTCCTTACCTTTCACATGCGGAAGTTCAAAGTCGAATTCACTCAGGAATGCATTCCACCTTGCTTGGTGAGCATTCAGGTCAAACTGATTAAAATAAATAGTCAGGCTGTTGTGGTTTGTTTTCAGCAGAAAATTTTTCCCTAACAGGTAGTACCTCCATACTATGAGCATGTGAACTATTACAGTCAGCTCTAAGTCATAAGCATAATATTATTGCTCATGATCCTTCAGCTTCCTGGATTCATATATAATTACTTTTCCATCTTGTGACAATGCTCCTCCCACCCCTTCCTTACAAGCGTCGGTGCAGACTTCAAACTCCTTGTTTGGGTCAGATACCTTCAATATAGGGGCAGTAGTTAACAATTCCTTTAATCATTCAAAATTGTTTTGGAATTCATTGGTCCACTTGAAAACTCGTCCTTTTCATTGCAATGAGGTAATAGGAAATGGAATTCAAGAGAAAACTTCGATAAAACGTCTGTAACATCTAGCCAAATCTTGAAGGATTGTATGTCCATTACGTTTGTGGGTACCCTCCATTCCATAATAGCCTTTATTTTTTCTAGGATCTACTAATATCCCCTCAGTAGAAATTTAATGTCTTAGATACTTGATCTATTCTCCGTAGAAATCACATTTACTGAATTTGGCATAGACATGGTGGTCCCGCAACATTTTCAACACCAATCATAAATGTTCCTTATGCTCTTCCATGGTCTTTGAATAGATTAATATATCATAAATGAAAATTAAAACAAATTTGTCAAAAAAGGGATGAAATATGCCATGCATCAAACTCATGAAATTGTTGGTGCGTTAGTTAATCCAAACGGTAAAACCACACACTCATAGTGCCTATATCGAGTTTGAAAGGTTGTCTTATATATATCCTCATCCTTTATCTGTATCTGGTGATATCCAGATCTTAGATCTATATTGGATAATATAGCTGCACCTTTTACCTAGTAAAAAAGATCGCCTATCCGTGGTAACATGTACTTATTCTTAACAGTCAGTTTATTAAGTTGTTGATAATCCATACACATCCGCATCACACCATGTTTATTTTGAACAAACAACATCGGTTCCCCCCAAGGAGACACACTGGGACGTATGTATCCCTTTTCCAAATATTCCTGCAGGTGCATTTTTAATTCAATCAGCTCAGGTACTCTCTTGTGGTATGGAGCTCATGACATAGGTGCTTCCCCTGACATTAGTTCGATTGTGAAATCGATATCTCGCTTTGGAGGTAGTCTCATTATGATTTTAGGGAACATATCAGTAAGTCCTGAATTACCAGTATACTCTATATTCCATGGGTTTTATCCTTTGAGTTTGCAAATCCTACTTGAATAACATAAATATGGCATCATTTTATCATGCATTTACCCAGCTGGGATGTAGTGATAGGGCACAATTGGAGTGGCTTCTTAATTACTTGTATCTCCTGAAGAGTACCATATTCAGCCATATAACTGATGGTTTTCTACTTCGAGTCTACCACTGTCCAATGCCCCTCTAACCAATCCATTCCCAGCAGTAAGTCATAGGAACCCAAGGGTAGAATGTTTAACTCAACATTTGTGTTGGTTCCTTATGTCTAGAGGGCAGTTTGAGACTTTGGGATTAACCCTTCTCTTTGCCCTAGTGGATAATTTCACCAACCAGGGACTTTTAAATTTCATAATTTGTAAATTACATTTTGCAACCATTGTGGGATTGATATAACTTAAACTGGCACCCAGATCAACCAAAATAGATATAGTTTGGGAAAATAACTTACCTTCCAATTCTATCATTGTTGGCTAGTAATCTTCTTATCGATCATCTAATGTAGTGTTGATCCTTGGTATATTCCTTGCAACATCTCCCACTGTGGATGCTTCTTGTAAATTAGCTACAGTTTCATTTTTCCCACGGTGAGGAAAATTTTTATAATAATGTGCTTCACCGCAGCCCCAACATTACAAAGGGGGTCTCTGGGTCTGACCATGGTCTGGTCTATTGGATGCCTTAATAGGTCGGTCTTCTGCTAGCCACTTGGGTTTTCTCTGGTTTTTTCCAGGTTTTCTATTAGATGGATTCCTTACAACATTCTTTTAGTTACATGGTCTACTACTTTTAAAATTTCGAGTACTGTTCTACCCTTTCCTTGGCAGCCAATTCCTACCAGCATCTCCTTTCATCTTCGATTGTTGATAGCACATTTGTGTCTTTCGAATCACCTCATCCATAGTTTTGGGATTGACTAACTCAATCGTTTCCTTCATGTGGGAAGGTAAGCTACTCAAGAACCATTGTACCTTTGCTTTTTCATCCCTCAAATATGGTACATAGCTCACTAAGGAGGTAAATTTAGTTATGAACTCATCCATATACAACTGTCCCAACCTTAAATAATGAAATTATCAAGAGATACTCTGTTAGATATTTTTCCTTAAAATACTGCTAGAACTCGTCCCAAGTCACATTCTGGTCTTCGATTCCCCGCACATTTTTAACTTCCTCCCACCATAAAGTAGCATTTTCCCGCAATTTCTAAATCACAAAACGAGATTTGAGATTGCTATTTTATTCATAAACTTGGAAATATTTATTCATGTTAATTATCCATGCTTCTGGCACTTCTTCATCTTCTCCGTCGAATGTGGGAGGCTTAATTTTTCTAAATTCTCCTTGAAGTTCCACTTTATATTTTTTCATCTCTTGTTGATCGGAAACATTCTAAAATTCTGCTTCATTGTAAGCTCTTCTTCCGTTACTTCGTTGGGTGTGACTTCCTCCAGAATTATCATTGGCTTGTTGTTCTTGCTCACCCTCATCCTGGGTGCCCCTCTCAAGACTGGGTTGTGTTGTACGATGATTCTTCCTATCTAAGAGGATTTTAATAATCCTCTCTTGTTCCCGCATTAATATCTCATTATCACTTCTTACTTGAATCATTTCTGCCTGAAGCTGTTTGCAAAGTATCCAGGAGTTTGCTGGTCTAATGTTGTTGTTCCTCGAGTAATCTGTTGGTTCGATGATGCTGATCCACACTCAACTGTACTCGAATTTCTGGGTTCTTTTTTGGGTTAGGCAGGAGGTGAGCTTCCCCTGTAGTTCTAGGTGTTTGATATATGGTTCCTCTCCTCATCATAATCTATCAATAATTTCCTTCTTCCTGTCACTGTGCACAATTCCAATGCACCCATTATTATTTGATTGGTCGATTCGGGTCCCAGCGTGTGAACGTTTCTCTGATACCACTTGTAACCTATACACCTACTTATAAATTACAATAGTAAAAAAAATATTATTTACACGGTCTCAACCTATCATACGATGATCTGAATCTGCATTAACATATAAACATATTGTTGGACATATAACTATTACACATATGGTAACCAATAACTACATTAAATACAACCTGTCATAAATGAATTTATCTACATTTTTTTTTTCGCATTACAACGCATACGTGGTATGTCATACATTTCTAGCATAATAAGTTCTCTGCTCGGTTTAGATGGCTCACTGCACATTTGGAAAATCTGGACACATTGGTGTATGTGAAATTGAATGTCTTTTTAATGGTAAATTTTGTTCTCTAGTTTGTTGCTTGACTGGTACCACTGGTCCTTACCGTAAAACCTTAATCTCCAGTTGAAGCTGGATGATCCTCAAAACTTCCTAACTCCCTAATCGACATCTATCTGGGTGAGTGAGCTACAACTGTAATGTTTTTTGTCTGTCGATCAAATCCAACGGTCACAATGGAAACCGAGGAGGTTAGGGTAATGGAAACCCTAGCCCGGTCTCAGTCCTCCTGCTCATTCTATCTCCATTTCATTGCACTCTGCTCCAAGAGAGAAGTGGGGCTCATAACTTACCAACAACTCCTCCAAGTGCCTACTACGCAAATTTCCAGTCTCAGACAGGTAACTAGCTACTAGTTTCCATTGCACATAACACACCATTCTTCCTTGTTTTTTTTACGCTCTGTCAGTTGATTATTTTCGAGATTTATCAGTAAAACTTGATGTAAAGTCTTTGACTCATTTATAGGGATGTATGAAACCTCTTCATGCTCAGAGCGCTGGAAAGAATGGGTTGGTTCTCAGTAGGGTTCATTATACAAGTAAGATCCGTCCGGCTAATAATTTTTTTCTCAATACATTTTTTTTAAATACATCACACGATTTTTCCAGAATTCTCATGCCCCTTTATGTGGCTATGACCTAGGTTTTTGTAGTGGAGCGATTCTCCGGTTTGTACAGGATTTTTAAACCCTTCTCTCAACTGCGCCAACCCACCATCTCACAAAGGTAGGTTTTCACTCGGCTCCAGTTGTTAGGCATGTTTGGGTATATTATTTCTATCTGGAAAAGTTAGGGACGCCAAACCCTCTTCTCTGTTGTGGAAGGGTTCGATGGTGACTTCTCTCGTGCTGGAAGTTGTATAAAAATGATTGCATTCTGGAAGCTGTGTTTTTTATCTACTCTGTCTATTTCGAGAGGCTACCTAAGTAATTTATATTTTTTAAGGTTTCAGGAAGAGGGTTTTCCTCCTCTTCTCATAATTTTGTAACATGGTTGAAACAAAATCCCTTAGGATTATTTATGGTTTAAACTTAATTTATGGCGCTCTACTTTGTGCAATTTTCTTTAAGGTGCATGTATAAGCTAAGACGCTCTGTCGAATACTGGTTGTATTTATTGCATGGATATTTACTGAAAGTAGTTCTCTTTTACATGCATCTCATCTTTTTACTGTTACTTGCCGCTGTGTCTATCTAGCTATTCATTACATGTTTCATTTCTGTTATAATTTCCAGTTATTCGGTAAATAGTGTATGGTTTCTTCGATGATGTACACAACAATTTTTAATTTCCACTTAGATATTCTCAATTTCATTCTATAATTGTTCTTTGGTTAAATTTGAATATGATATGTGTATTGGTTTTCTTTTCCCATAATCCCGAAGGACGAAAGAGCCCATATTCCAACTTTTTTCGTTGGTCTGGGGTTTAAACCTTCGCACCTTTTCCCCTCAGATAAAATTTATTTTATTTTTTCTTTGTAGATTTGCAAGAGTTTAGTTGAAGCCACTCGGCACCAGGTTCTGATGTTTACCTTCTAATTATTTTGAATGCTTGTGACATATCTGATTTCGTTGTTCAGAGTTACTCTCCACACTTTGTCATAACTTGAAAATTTATCTACAGTGTATGTCAGTTTTAGATTTGTGATTATAGGAAATACCCTAGCAATTCTTTTCTAATCTCATTTGATAGTTAAAGGAGGGTTTCCATAAACCAGTTCTTTCTTAAGACAAATACTGTCATTAAGCAAAGAGTTTCCATTAGATTCACCGAACCATATATTTAAAATACAATACTTGCATAAAATTTTCATTTGTAACTTAAAAAATGAATTCTTTCTAGCAATAATGATTCATAACAATCATCTCTAACTTTTAACTGCATCTAGCAATACCAATTCGTAATAGTATACAAAATTTCCTTGAAATATAGATGCGAATTTATCCTCAATTTTCCTAGGCATACATCTACCATTCATCATGAAATCTACATAACATAAGGTTAATTCTAATTTTCAATTCCCATCGTGATTTAATTACTTATCTCAGAATAACCTAAACTGATGGTACCTCCAAACCATGAGTGAGGGAATGACGTCCTCCACTCCCCCCATTCTCCTCACTAGAGCGGAAGATAGTGGTAGTTTTTTTTGGAGATAGACCTCGAGACCTTCGTCCAATCCCTTCTCTGGTTCAGGTAGCAGATTTCCACTGGTTATTAGCTAGCTCTATACCAGTCTTCCTTACAACCATGTTTTTGTTCCTTTCTTTCTCTTTGCACATAACCCCTTCTCCTCCCTTGGATTTCTCTTTTATCCTTAGAGGAGAAGGTAACTGTCAAGAAGTTCTTCTTCCCAACTTTTTTGGAAATCTTGGAATTATTTACCAGTCAGTTATCTAAATTCTAAATTTTATTCATAAAATGTAACTTAGTTTCATCAACCAGTTTTACACATTGTTAAATCTCTTTTCACTTAAAAGTCAAATGTAATTTTTGTTGTTTAAAATAAAATGCGGAATTTCAACTGGGTGTTACATATTTTATATAACATGTGCATTCAACCATTTTATCAGCTCACATTAAAGTGATTTTTTTGTTATTAATATATTTTTAAGTTCAAGTTTCTAGGCTTTACAACCCATGGTATTTTCCCATGTATTTAAAAATTCATATATATCTATATATATGATAATACAAATTTGAGTGAGTTATGAATAAAATATTTTAATATAAATTAAAACTGACTTATATTTAAAAATATATTAATAACAAAAAAAAAAATCTTTTCTATTTAAGAAAATATTTATTTTTATATTAAGAGGAATAATGTTAACTTCAAATTGAGCACATACATACATATTCGGCATTGCTTTTATATTTAGAAAATATTTTATTTTTATTTTAACTTCAAATTGAGCACATACATGCATAGTTGATATTGCTTTTCTATTTAGAAAATATTTTATTTTTATTTTAACTTCAAATTGAGCACATACATACATAGCCGACATTGATTTTCTATTTAGAAACTATTTTATTTTTATTTTAATAGGAACAATGTCAACTTCAAATTGAGCACATGCATACATACACATCGCTTGTCTATTTAGAAAATATTTTATTTTTATTTTAAGTACATGTCAAGTTCAAATTGAGCATAGACATACTTACACATCGCCTTCACACTTGGATGTAGAATAAATCTCTCAACTCAATAAAAAATACATCATTAATTTTTGGGACAATCATCTAGTTTTGTTAGAAGCATGGATTCAATTAGAGAAACGCCTTAGTTTTTTTATAATTTATGCTTTTCTACAATGATATATATGTGTACTTTTAACATTGAAATTTTAAAAGCACTCTCATTAAAAAATTAATGTTAATTTAAAAGTATGTGCCCCTTGATATAATATATAAGAATTTGAGAGTGCAAGCTTCGTGATCCATAACATATTAGATATAACCTTCCGGGATAATCACATGAGAGTTTAATTCAAAACTCTCATGTGATTATCCGGAAGATTTATATCTAAAATATATAAGAATGTTTATCAAAATCTCAAATTTATTATAATGTTTCATATCGATTGTTGTAAGCACTATTCTTGAAATCTAATTGATGCAACACAAACCTAATCGATGTTGCACCACAACAAATAAAATGGTGTGGCACCAAATGAAGTGCTTTACGCAATTCAACTTTTATGAATTATTTTTTAATAACTTAAAGACATGATTGGACAAAAGAAACTGAAAAAAATTAAGAGAGGTTCCACATCATATGTTTGATCATGTATAAGAATATTTCTTCATTATTAAATCTTGGTCATTAATAATTTAAAATTTTGAAATTTCTCAAGCTGAACTTTTATACCATCAATTTATCTTTTGTAAGTATAATTTTATATATTATCGAAAAGCAAGGGAGTTATATGAGAATTTGCTTCTGAAAATTGTCATGAATTTGTGAGTTTCTTTGTGACCAAAAGCCTCCATTCCAGATACCAAGAAAAGGACATTTTTAGGTATATTTATAGGCCCAAAAAATAGGGTGTCATTCAAACTATTCCATGTTCCTATCGACCACCATTTACAAAAAGACATACTATGGCTATAAACGAACATAATTACGTCAAGTATAAAAAAATTAAAAAGTTGTGTTTCCACAACACTTAGGTACTATAACTAAAATGAAAATAGGCTAATCAAGGATGATGACTATCAATCCTAAAGTGCCAACATCATGGGAGTTGTTCTTTGGTAAGGTTGAGTTAGCAGTGATGGTGTTGAGAGGAACTGTGTTGATGACTACATCCTCTTACTCATGTCCATTGGATCCAGTATCAGAGTCTTAAGCTATATATCTTTCCACCTAAGTCAACATTTCCTCTATGTCATCCAAGTTACAGTGAATGTCCAGCATGACGCGCTTAATTTCTTCCTCGTCTGCAAAGATTTTTTAGTTATCGACTTGTTTATCCTCGATGACCGTGTTTAGTAGTGTCTCCATTTGAAAATGATGGGTGATGGAGGGAAAAAAGTGGAGGTACCCCTTCCTAATTTTTCTAAGATCTGGTACCCATTTGAGACAACCTCCATTAATCTCATAATCAGAAAAATATTGGCAGTCGTCAGATTCCTTGGCTTTCAACCTCAATATTTCCTTGCTAACTTCCAAGGGAGAAACTTAAAATAATTTAGCTACGAAATCCCATCAAAAGATTCATCGATGCTTGGATGAGAAAGACCCTGTAGCTCCACTGCGACGTGCCAGTTGTCACTGCCCTGTTGCCATGTATTCCCTGCAATCAACAATGACTACTACTGTGATTAACCACAAGAGAGGGTTTCCAGCATGATAGTTGAGGGATGATAATTTGATATAGGTATAGACACGATAGTGGGTTGTAGAAGAGGGTGATATTATAAAGTCCTGGATAGTTGAATAAGATTCGTGAGGGAGAACAAAAAACACAAACCCGTGATTAACGGAGTGAGCCTATAATGCAGACAAAAATGAACATATAATTGAGTCATCTTGAAACACTCCTTAAGACTATGAATTATAACTTGGACCCGAACGATTGTATGGAATTTAAAGAAATGGGAGTGCTTGAACACAACTTTAGAACCACAACACAAAGAACATGGAGGAATAATCCTACCTAGAAACCTTGAGTGCTTATAAGATTGAAAACAACAAAGAACGCAGAGTTTGTGAAGATGGGAAAGGGAGAGATGGTTATAAGACAAACCTTGAGACAACACTACTACCCGGTGATGAACCCAACATAACAGAGCTAACCACAAATCCACAAAGAGAAGAGAAACAACTTCGTCTACAGACGAACCTCCTAACCTATGCCACAGTGCTAACATCATAGCATATTTATACCAATTTTTATACATGGGAAACCCGATGAAGGGAGTGAAGACAGAGTTGTGGGTAACACACAATGAGTGCCATGTGTCCCATGAAGATCTAAGACTCCAAAAACCAAAGCATGAACACATGATTAAACCATTAATGAGTCAAATTCACCTATCAGAAAGATCTCGATCGATGGCCAATCCACCATGAGAGGAAGTCTCCATATTTGCAAGGAGAAAAGGAATGAGACAGTGTGATGATCATAGAGTGGATGTAAAGGAGTGTATGTTGAATTAGGTGAACTATTGTACCACATACCCACAAACGCCATGTAGTTGCCATGTGAATTAGCAGGGAGGGCCGATATCGCTTAACAAGGACCGCCAAAAGTGGTATCATGGGGAGGACACACGTGATACGAGTTAACATGGAGGTTAAGTAGAATTGTTATTTAGTGTGTCTGCCAGAGTGAAGTCTGCTCCATTGTTGGAATGTTTTTGTCGACGATCACCCCCAACAAGGAGCTTCCATACTATCAATAGAATAATATATGAGATGAAGAATATTCCTACATTATCAAATCTTAGACCATTCATAATTTAAAAATTTGAAATTCCTCAAATCAAATTCCAATATAAACCACACCTATTAGTATAATTAGTTAAATTAACACTATAGCTTTAAAATGAATCTTTTCAGCCTTATTTTTTACATTTTTTTTTTTTAAAAATTAAATTCATTTAATTTTGTATTCCCATATATATATATATATTGAAAAAAACCTAGCTTATATATATCAAAAGCATATCATCACCCATCTATTAAAATCATATCTCTACATTCATGCCCTTATAACATGTGCTTGCAAGTACTAACACATCCACAAAAACCAAAAAAACATGATAAAGCCGCCATTATAGTCTCCAGTGACTTCCAGAAGTGGATGGACTAGGCAACAAATTATGAGTGTGCGTGGCCTGTAGCCGGAAAAAATGTCCTCAAAAGATACTAGCATGTCAGCCAAAACAAAGTGTATATATATATATATATATATAACGATTGCAATGACATTTGGTTAAAAAGTAGTGATTTGAATATTCCACGATTTCAATGGAAGTGAATTAAAATTGTTTAATTAGTGTTTAAAATTTAATTATTTTAGGTTAAAAAGTAGTTAAAATTTTGATTTGAATATTCCACGATTTTATTGGAATTGAATTAAAATTGTTTAACATTTTAGTGTTTAAAATTTAATTATTTTAGGTTAAAAAGTAGTTAGAATTTTGATTTGAATATTCCATGATTTCAATGGAAGTGAATTAAAATTGTTTAACATTTTAGTGTTTAAAATCTAATTGTTTTATTTTAGTTATAGTTTAAAAAATAATAATTATTTAAATTATGCATATATTAAACATCATAAATGTATTAGTATAGATAAGATTCATTTTTTATTAATAAAATAAAATTATAATTAAAAAATAATAATTGATATATATATATATATATATATATATGATTTAATATTAATTATTTCTATAAATTTATTAGTGTTTTTTTCTTCCATAGTAGATAATATCATTCTTCATGGTATTGGCATTAAGAATTACATATTCAATATAACTATAAATTTTATTAGTATTTTTTTTTCCATTAATTTTTTCTTTCATGGTAAATACATCATTCTTCATGCTATTGGCTGGAAGAGGTACATAGTCAACATATCTACAAAGGTTGTTTCTAATGGAGTATTTGTGAATTTGAACATGAATGGGGAGATTATTATTAAACCCTCCCAACCACTTAAGATACACTCAATTGACTTATTTCTGGGACACTCTAAAATGAGTTTACCTTTAAATTTATATGTATATATCAAACTTAATGTTTAACATCAAGAATATATATTGTATTGTTTAATATAGTTAAAAAAATTAATTTTCTAAAATTTAATTAATAAATATCTTTGAAATCTTAATATAGTTTTTACATGGTTCAATATTTAACATTAATTTTACAATTAATAAACATTCCAAAAATCAATATAACAAAGTTTAGTCTTATCTCATTTTAAACAAGCTTTACATTGTAGTTAGTGTTTGTTATTTAATTTAAATGTACGATAGTAAAGTAAAAATATTAAATTTAAATTAGTGTTAAAATTTAGAATCAAATCAATTTAATAAGAAAGTTGATATAATTTTAACATTTATATGTTAAATAAAAAAGCAACCTTATTATTATGATTAAATATTATCGAAATTTTAAATAATGATAATAACAAACTACCTAATTAAAAGGTTATTAAGATTTGAAATATTACTAATACAATAATTAAATATACATGTATTAAAAAAAATCCATTTCTATAAAATCACAAATACACTTGTATTTAAGAAAAAACTTTAAAAATTTAAAGATGATTAAATAAACAAGGGGAAAATAAACAAGGGCCACAGCAGCGGCTGAAGTCCCGGCCGAGAAGGGAGAGGATTTTGGCTATTTTTGACTTTCATGTCGAAATTGGCCCCTCCCTAGAAAACGCCTAAAAAACCAAAAGAAGAATATGTGGTCTTTTTAATATTGCGGAATATAATGTGTTCAAAACTGAAGGCATATGGTTCAATATAACATGATGAAAATGCCAACTCCACATAATTTTATATATGATTTTTGCTTATATTTTAATGTGTTCGAATGTATTTCAACTCCACATAATGTGTTCGAATGGTATTTCTAGTTAGTATTGCCGAATACAATGTGTTCGAATCTGAAGGCATATGGTTCAATATAACGTGATGAAAATGCCAACTCCACATAATTTTATATATGATTTTTTGTTTATATTTTAATATAAAAATTCCTTCACATTGACCAACAGAGTAATATTCACATAACAAAGTGAATAATATTCAGGCTTATCGCAGTGGCGGCCAGTATTATTCTTGGGATTGAATGTCATTAGAAAATTCATATATTCCAATTATAAAAAAAATCTTTATCTGAAGGCATATGGTTCAATATAACGTGATGAAAATGCCAACTCCACATGATTTTATATATGATTTTTTGTTTATATTTTAATATAAAAATTCCTTCACATTGACCAACAGAGTAATATTCACATAACGAAAGTGAATAATATTCAGGCTTATCGCAGTGGTGGCCAGTATTATTCTTGGGATTGAATGTCATTATAAAATTCATATATTCTAATTATAAAAAAAATCTTTATCTAAAGGCATATGGTTCAATATAACGTGATGAAAAATGCCAACTCCACATGATTTTATATATGATTTTTGTTTATATTTTAATATAAAAATTCCTCCACATGATTTTATATATGATTTTTTGTTTATATTTTAATATAAAAATTCCTTCACATTGACCAACAGAGTAATATTCATATAACAAAGTGAATAATATTCAGGCTTATCGCAGTGGCGGCCAGTATTATTCTTGGGATTGAATGTCATTAGAAAATTCATATATTCTAATTCTAAAAAATCTTTATCTGAAGGCATATGGTTCAATATAACGTGATGAAAATGCCAACTCCACATGATTTTATATATGATTTTTGTTTATATTTTAATATAAAAAATTCCTTCACATTGACCAACAGAGTAATATTCACATAACAAAGTGAATAATATTCAGGCTTATCGCAGTGGCTGCCAGTATTATTCTTGGGATTGAATGTCATTAGAAAATTCATATATTCTAATTATAAAAAAATCTTTATCTGAAGGCATATGGTTCAATATAACGTGATGAAAATGCCAACTCCACATGATTTTATATATGATTTTTGTTTATATTTTAATATAAAAATTCCTTCACATTGACCAACAGAGTAATATTCACATAACAAAGTGAATAATATTCAGGTTTATCGCAGTGGCGGCCAGTATTATTCTTGGGATTGAATGTCATTAGAAAATTCATATATTCTAATTATAAAAAAATCTTTATCTGAAGGCATATGGTTCAATATAACGTGATGAAAATGCCAACTCCACATAATTTTATATATGATTTTTGTTTATATTTTAATATAAAAATTCCTTCACATTGACCAACATAGTAATATTCACATAACAAAGTGAATATAGTAATATTCACATAACAAAGTGAATAATATTCAGGCTTATCGCAGTGGCAGCCAGTGTTATTCTTGGGATTGAATGTCATTAGAAAATTCATATATTTTAATTATAAAAAAATCTAGTAAAAACTCTTTTCGGTAATAATCACATGCAAAATAACATTGTCGACGCGTTTGGAACCAACAATTGTGATTCATCATGAGTACTAGGTGAAAAGTTTTTTATAATGTTTTTTAATTAATAACTGCTAGTTCCCTTCTATTATTAAATTATTTAATTAATTTATTCACCTAGTTAATAGATTGATAGACTTATTAATTAATTATATGTATAGATATTATTTATTTATTTTATTTTATTTTATTAGTTAATATAAAAATTAATTACCAATTTTATTTATTTAATAAAGCGAGAGGCTCAAATAAAAAAATAAAACAAAATAAATAAATAAGAATAAGAATAAAAATAAAAGTAAAAGTAAAATTAATTTAAAAAAATAATAAATAAATAAATGAAAAATAATATATATATATATATATATATATATATATATATATATATATATATATCAAAAAATAAAATTAAAAAAATAGATAATAATCAAACTTTTGAAAAATAAAAATAAAAATATAATTATTAAAATAATAATAATAATAAAAATAAATAAATCAAAAAATAAAAAATAATATAAAAATAAAAATAAAGTTAATTAAAAATAAATAAATCAAAAATAAAATAATAATCAAACTTTCGAGAAAAAAAATAAAAAAAAATAAATAATAATAATAATAATAAAAAGGGAACACTCAAGAACATAAGCGGTGTATCCAACACCGTCGATGTTCCAAGCATCATCTCTCGTTGAGATTAATGGGTCTTTTTCGATTTCTAAGGCCTCTCTTAACTTTCGATGATGAAAATGGTCGATCCTAGCAATGACCTTCGCCTCTTCGATACAAATATGATGGTTAGTCTTTTTTGCATGCTCGCGTAGGCGTACAAGCGGGATTTTCCATGCTTAATGTCGCTGAGCATGTTCACAAATCCTTTGATTTATAGACCAGCCCAGTCTTTCACCAATGTAAGGCGTTCCACGAGAACAAGGAATGATGTAGACACCTTTCCCATCCCTAGGGTCAATTGGGTCTTTAACCGATTTGAGAGAGGTGCGAATTGTGTTAAGGGGCTTGAAAGACGAAGAAACCTTATGTTTCCTAAGGACCCTCGCAATTTTGTCGGTGGTTCCTTGGTTCCTCTCGCTTTATTAAATAAATAAAATTGGTAATTAATTTTTATATTAACTAATAAAAATAAATAAATAAATAAATAATATCTATATATATAATTAATTAATAAGTCTATCAATCTATTAACTAGGTGAATAAATTAATTAAATAATTTCATAATAGAAGGGACCTAGCGCGTTATTAATTAAAAACATTATAAAAAAGTCAAACTAGTCGTTTTCCTAACGACTAGTTTAACCATCTCTAGATCTATTTAAGCTTATTGATTTGATCCGGTCTCTCACCTAGTCCTAATGATGAACCACAATTGTTGGTTCAAAACGCGTCGACAATGTTATTTTTGCATGTGATTATTACCTGGGAAGAGTTTTTACTATTTTATATGGATCACGTAAGCGTAGATTCTAAAAAATGAGCTTCATGTCCCGGAATTACTGCGATGGTGAGGATATCCAAACTTCATTTCTTCCCCTATCTCTATCTACTTTACGTTAGGCTTATTCTTTGTACTAAGTTGTTTCTGTTCCCTTTCCAGATTTTTCATATCTTCGTGAAGGAAGAACATCTCCCAGCATTTATATGAGGTAACTTGTTGATCTCAAAAAATTGATTCATGCATTACACTTTTATCTTTTTATATTCTATATTTTCATTCCCCGGTTCAACATTCTTTCGATGATATTTTTTGGAGAGTTTGGTGGATTTATCATACTAGTGGTTTCTTGCATCGTGTTCCATCGTGGATGTTGCTGCAAGAGAAGCGAGAGCGATGAGGAGCGGACCATCCTAGAGTTTATGGACTCGCTCGGCTCTACACCTTCCACCGTGGAAAATTTCTTAAATTATTACTCGTCGCTGAGTGCCTACCATATATTCTTATGCATAGATTAGAATTTACACAAATAATTTAGCGAGCGACTTGGAAAAGGAGGTTTTCGAACGCAGTTTTATAAAGGGAAGCTTCCGAGTGGGCGATCGATAGTCAGTAAAGATTTTGGATGAGTCCAAGCAAAGTGAACAACAATTCATTGTTGAAGTTGGTACAATGGGGAGCACCTATCATGTCAACCTCGTGCGTATGTCGGGTTTTTGTTCGAGGGGCACAAAAGAGCTTTGGTGTATGAATACATGGTTAATGGTTCTCTAGACAAGTATATCCATGGAAATCACCAAGACCAACCGGATTGAAACGATTGTATTCGATAGCAATTGGTACGACTCGGGCATTTTATACCTACATGAAGAGTGCAGAAATCACATCTTACATCGTGATATAAAGCCCCGCAATATTCTAGTGGATGCCAATTTTTCTGCCCAAAATTGGAGACTTTGGTCCGGAAAAAAATATCGAGGAGAGAAGAAAGTCACATCTTAGCGGCTCATGGAGGAACGCTAGGTTACGCCGCGCCGGAGATGTGGTCGAGAATGTATGGACCTGCAAAATCGACATGTTGGAATATTTGATAATTCAAAATAATAAATGGAGAATAAAACTCCCTTCCTCTAACACAGAGAAAACAAAAAAAATTATTTGACAGAGATACGTAGGCTTTCAATACTTTGAAAACAAACTTATATTTCATTCAATAACTCAAAAAAAATTATTACACTTCTTCCTCACCGAGAGGATTACAAAATTATGAGCGCTACAAAACGCAAAGTGCATAAAACCAACTCCTTTCGTATGTGCAAAAACGAGACACACTCTGTCTCTAAAACACTCGCTTTGTTTTTCACTTTCGCACTGCTCGTGCATACCCTTCAAAAAAAGTTACACTCGTTTTTCACTTTTTATACACTTTCTTTGTGTAATAAAAATTACATAGCCTTCGGGCTCATATTTCTTTTTATATGTTGCACGCTTTTAATAAACAAAACTATATATAAAAAAATAAAACTAAAATAAAACAAAACTAAACCTTTTTAAAAATAAAACTAAAGTACATTTAAAAAACTTTTGGGCCCCATATTTTAAGTCACCTACATCATATCAAACCAAAGGTTAACAACCTTTTACACTCTGCTATAAAATAAAATATAACATGGCAAACCAAAATATGATACCCTTTCTTTTTTTAAACGCTCGGACTTCAAGGACAAATCAAACTCTATTGCAAAGGATCTTCACGTTCCAAAATGGGATGCCGACGTCCGCTCGACTTTGTGACGCGAATTCTCGATAGAATACGCCCTATAAAAATTCGGGTGCGGTTTTGCAATGCAAACGGCCCAAAAAATATAGCGTGATCCAATATTAATGCTCCACGTGTCCTCCTTTTGATTTTACAAAACTTGCGAGTAAATTTTTGTTTGTTTAATTTTACGGTTGGTCGATTGCGTTAATGCTAGTTGTTGGGCTTAAATACAATCTCGTATAGAAATATGGCTGCGGGCGTCTGTAAAGAAAAAACTTGCAGGAATTTTAAATGCTCGAATTAAATTTCTAGATGGCATGCAAGCAACCTCCAAAAAATGTTGCTCGCTACATCCATCCTTCTGCTGCAGCTAGACTGAAGTTAAAATTCAACACTCCCCCTTAAATTCAACTCGCCGAGTTATCTGTCATACCCATGCACTTTCTCAAATATTCAAAACTTTTCTCGCCCCAATGGCTTGGTCGAATATCAAAGAACCGGCTCTCCCGAGTTCTCGCAATGTTTTAAAATTATTTCTCCATTGTTCACTAACTCCACGATGTAATGAAACTTGGAATTAATGTGTTTTGTTCTTTTGTGAAACACAGTAATTCTTTAACAATGCAATAGTGGGCTATTGTCACAATGAATCACCGTGTGCCTTTTACTCGTTCTTGGCATAAACTTCTCAAAATTCTCCTCATCCAAATCGCTTGACATCCTGCTCTGTAGTTGCCACATACTCTACCTCGATGTAGACAATGTCACAATTGGTTGTTTCTTAGAAGCCCATGAAATGGCTCCCGAACCCATGTGAAAAACATAGCCGGGAAGTGCTCTTCCGATCATCTATATGCTTCAAAGATTCCCCAATCACCGGCATAGGTGTATCCAACTAAATCTGAATTTTTTCGGCAGGTATATAAAATACCAAACCTTTTAGTACCTTTAACATACCTCAAAATTCTCTTCAGCCGCTCTGCGATGTGCATCCTTTGGCTTCTCCATGAATCTAGAAATCAAACTAACGAGCATGCATTATGTCGGGCCTAGTTGCAAGTCAAATACATGAGATCGCCAACTATGCTCTTGTACAAGCTAGGATCAAAATCCTTGATGTTGTCCTCTCTCGCTAAGTTTTAATCCCATCAACCGTGGGAGTGATTGTCGCTTTTCTCTCCTCGCATATTAAAATCTTTCCAAGCACTTCTATTAACATATTTTACACTGTGAGATAAAAATCCCATTTTCATCTTGTTCTACTTCTATTCCTAAGAAGTATTTCAACAAACCCATATCGGTCATTTCAAATTCTTCTTTCATGGTCGTTTTAAAATTTTCAATAAGGTAATCATCATTACCCTCGTGAAAATAACATCATCAACATATAAAACTACAATCAACATTTCTTACCGTCTTTTTCTTTGATGTAGAGGGTGGGTTCTCCCTCACACTTTTCAAATCCATTTTCCGAGTAGATAGGAGTTTATTCTATCACGTACTACGCTCTTGGCGCTTGCTTCAGACCCACAAAGAGCTTTCTTCAACTTGCACACTTTGTGCTCTTGCCCTTTCTTTTCATGTCCAGAGAGGTTGTTCAATGTAAACCTCTTCCATTAACACTCTGTTTAGGAATGCTGACTTCACATCCATTTGGTAAACTTTCCACTTGTTTTGTGCTTGCTATGGACCAGATCGCTCTCATGGTTTCCATTTTAGCAACCGTGCGAAAGTTTCCTCATAATCTATCACATGCTTCGCTCATAACCTTTGACAACAAGTCTTGCCTTGTGTCTCTCTATTTTGCCTTCAACATTACTCTTGGTCTTGTAGACCCATTTAACTCCAATGACATCTTTACCTTTTTGGGAGTTCAACCAAATCCCAAGTCTTGTTTCTTTCTATGGCATTAATCTCCTCATCCATAGCTTCTATCCATTTCTTATCCTTAATGGCTTCTTCAAAGTGGATAGGGTCATCAACATGACAATATAAAGCAAAAAAAGAATTGATACCTTCATTTATCGCCTCTTGTGCATAAATGTCATTCAAATTTCTGAACTTCTTACCTCTTTCATTAGGTGTACAAATGCTTGAAGAAGCACTTGAATTTCCTCCTTGTGGTGTGCTTGGAGAAGCACTTTCATATCTTCTCAAGGGTGTACTTTGATGCTCTTGTGTTGGTGCTGCTGTTTGCGGATGTATTTCGAGTCAATTCATCATCATTCTCATCATGAGATAAACATTGTTTAACATTCATCTGTTTTCTCAATGCTTCCATCCCAAGCTTCCTCCCTCAATAAACCGAACATCTCTCGCTCACAATAAACTTGGTGGATGGGTTGTATAACTCCGTAAGTCTTGGATTCCTTACCCGTATCCAATGAAAATACATTTCTCCTCGTCGTCCAACTCTTCCTTAGCTGATCCGGTATGTGTGCATAAACCACATATCCATAAACCTTCATGTGTGTGCGTTGCTTTTGTGCCACTCCATGCCTCTTCCGCACTTTGCTCATAACTCGCTTTTGTAGGGCACCTATTCAAAATGTATGCTACACGATGTACAGACTTTCACTCAATAATCATTAGGCAAATGCTTTGCCTTTAACATACTCCTCACTCATGTCCATTATGGTTCTATTCTTCCTTTCGACTACTCCATTTTTGTTGCGGAGTATATCTAGTTGTAAAATGCCGCTTTTGAATACCATTTTCTCTACAAAAAACGTAGAAAATATTTAGAGATGTACTACCTCCTCTATCAAATCTTTAGGACTTTGATATGAGCCCACTGCTCAACAAGTGCTTTGAAATTGCGAACCTCAAACACTTCACTTTTGTTTTTCAAAAAGTAAACCCAAGTTTTTCTTGTAAAATCATCTATGAATGTTAACATGTAGTGGGCTGTTAGCAAGCGATGGAGTTCTGCATCGGTCCACACAAATCCGAGTGGACACTCTCTAAGGGTGCCTTTGCCCTTATGCTTTTTCCCGGAAGGAAAACTTTCTCTCGTGTTGTTTCCCCAAGATACAACCTTCACAAAGGCCGTTCGCTTTCTATCGATGGTAAACCTCTTACCATTCCTTCCCGTTCAACAAATTAAGACCTCCAAAGTTGAAATGTCCAAAATCTCAAGTGCCACAACCAATTTTAATCTTTTGGTTCGCTTTGGATAGCCTCTTGTGCCACCGTCGCTTTCTTTTCTTCATTTTTCGATCCGCTCTCATTCGAGAGGGAACATCCTCGTTCCTTTTCATCTTCACTCAAAGAATACATTGTTTGTTGGGTGGTTTGTCCATGATGGTACAGACATCATCTTCAAAAAATACATTGTACCCCTTTTGGAACAAGTTGTCCAATACTTAAGAGGTTACACTTCATTCTTGGAACATAATAGACATCTACTATGGATTTCTTTGCACCTTTCTCGATAAAACATTTACATTTCCTTTTCCTATAACGAAACTACGCTATCAGCTCCTAGTGTGACTTGTGATGTCACACTCTCTCTAACATAGAAAACATTTCTAAGTTTCTGTCATGTGGTTACCGCAACCGAAGTCTAGAAACCACATAAATCCTCACTTTTTCTTTCTGTACCCATATTACAAGCTAAAAACAAATTATCTTGGTTGATATTTTCTCTAGTGAAATTTGCACTAGTTCTACTTCCCATATCATGTCGCTTCTTTCTACATTCATTAGCATAATGACCATATTTTTTACAATAGTGACATTGGACATTGGACTTATCATACCTCTATCCTTGAGCATTCTCGGGAGCCGACCACTTTGTCGTTGTTGCCTTGGCCTTGATGCTCGATTTGGATTGTCGCTCTTCCTTGAGCATTTGTTGGACTGTTCCTTCCACCTTGTGTTCGGCTTCTCCTCTTCCTCTCTTGTTTCTTCGCCTTGCCCTCTTCCTCTTCCGAAAGACATCTAGGTCTTAGAGGCATGTTCCGCAGATGAGTTTTCACTCCTACCCAATCTCTCGCTCATGAGTCATCCGATGCATGTAGCTCATCCACTATGAACTTTGTGAGATCCTTAGTCTCCTCTATGGTGGTGACAATCACATCAAATGTTGAGGGTAGACTCCTCAAGATTTTTTCCAAAATCCTCTTATCTTCAAGAGTCTCTCCATGAGATCTTATTTGTATGACCATTCCAATCACATGAGTGAAGAATGAGTCAATAGTATCTAACTCTTTCATACGGAGAGTCTCAAAGTCTCTCCTCAAAGCAAAATCTGAAGTTTTGTTGTCTTCACTTTTTCCATGCATTGATAGGCTATCTTGAGAGTTTTCCATGCTTCTTTGGATCTCTTGGTTGTTGCTATCATCGAAAAACACACTCTCATGCACTCGCTTGATACAATAAGAAGAGAGCTTTGGAGTCTTTCTTCCTATTTCTCTTCTAACAACTCTCTCTCGCTTGAGTTAAATATTCAAACTCTTCTTCATTCGTTGGCTCTTCAAACCCATCCTCAACAAATTCCCATAAGTATTGGGAGACAAAAGTAAAACCCTGCATAGTTATTGACTAGTAGTCATAATTTTTCCCATTAAATAGTGGGAGGTGGATATTTCCCCATACCCATACCAAGGTGTAGCTCCGGCCCACTCGCACTCTTAACTATGATTCAAAAACACTTGACCGTGTATTTAAAATAGTCAATTGCTTTCGCAATAGTAACACAATAAATTGTATAGAGAAATACATTGAATTCTTTTTGTTGAGTCTTCACACTCGCCGGAGAAGTCGACGCAACAAAGAACTCCTTTCCTTCACCTTTCTTTTCGATCTTCAAAGAGCCCGGACTAGCTCGATACCATGTTGGAATATTTGATAATTCCGGGAAATAATAAATGGAGAATAAAACTCCCTTCCTCTAACACGAGAGAGAAAAACAAAAAAAATCTTTGACAAGAGACGGAGTTTCAATACTTTGAAAACAAACTTCTATTTCATTCAATAACTCAAAAAAATTATTACACTTCTTCCTCACCGAGAGGGATTACAAAATTATGACCGCTACAAAACGCAAGGCATAAAACCAACTCACCGTCCGTGCAAAACAAACACACTTTGTCTCTAAAACACTCGATGTGTTTTTCACTTTCGCACGCTCGTGCATACACTTCAAAAAAATTTACACTCGCTTTTTCACTTTTTATACAATCGTTGTGTAATAAAAAGTACATAGCCTTCGGAATCATATTTCTTTTTTATATGTCTGCGTACGCTTTTAATAAACAAAACTATATATAAAAAATAGAAAATTAAAATAAACTAAACTAAACCTTTTTAAAACTAAAATTAAAGTCTATTAAAAAACTTTTTGGGCCCCATATTTTAAGTCACCTACATCATATCAAACCAAAGGTTAACAACCTTACACTGTCCGTAAAATAAAAATATAACATAGTAAACCAAAATATAATACCCTCGCTCGGACTTTCAATGACAAATCAAACTCTACTGCAAAGGATCTTCGTGCCCAAAATGGGATGCCGACGTTCGCAACTTTGTGATGCGAATTCTCAATAGAATACGCCCATAAAAATTCGGGTCCGGTTTTTGCAATGCAAACGACCCAACAAAACAAAGGCGATCCAATATTAATGCTCCATGTGTCCTCCTTTGATTTTACAAAACGCGCAGATTTCTGTTTGTTTAATTTCTCGGGTTGGTGAATTGCGTTAATGCCGGTTGTTGTGCTGAAATACAATCCCGTACGTAAATATGGGTCATGCCTTCTACGCTATGAAAAAAACTTGCAAGAATTTTAAATGCCGAATTAAATTTCTCGGATGACGTGCAAGCAACCTCCAAAAAAATGTTGGCCGCTACATTCGTCCTTCTGCCGCAGCTAGCTTGAAGTGAAAATTCAACATGACGAAGTGATGTTTATAGTTATGGCATGTTGATTATGGAGATGGTGGGAGGAAGGAAGAATACTGACTTTGATAATTTAGAGAGTAGATCAAGCAAATTCTTCTGTGTCGATTGGTCTTTTAAGCGAGTAGAGAAAGGTGAATTTGGGAACCTAAGGACAGATACATTTCAGGGGAAGATCAAAGATTAACCAAAAAGTTATCTTTAGTGGGATCATTGTGTATCTGAAGTTTCATGCATCTCGCCGTCCCCCAATGAGTAAAGTCATCCGGATGTTAGAGGGAGACGTTGAGATTACAACTCCTCCTTTTCCATTCCATGTTGATACACCTCCGATTGCTCTCTTAGATCAATCATCTGCATCCGCCCAATGTTCTTCAATCTATACTATGTGAGGTTCAAGTGACGTATCCCAAAAGCTCGTTGACACAACTCCACTTCAACGGTACCGTCGTCTTCGTGAATCAATCCTCTTCTTCAAACGAATGTTCTTCAAGTTATAGTTCGAGATTCAAATGACAGATCACACAAATACTCGGATCGAAACCCTTCCGGCTATTGTAGCATATAGGCATCCCAATGTTTATTTTACTCCGGATAAGGTAGTATGCATGCATTGTAGAAAATGTGTGTTTACATAAGTTGGAATTGTTGAAATTCCAAGCAAACAGAGGAGAATGACGCTCTCCTTAAACACGAAGTTTAAAACAAAGAAGTTGCTTTTCAGCCAGAGAGATGGCATGCAAATATGCTTTCTATTTCATTAACGAACTTAAAAACTATTACAAATTCTTCCTCAACGCGTGAGGGATTCACAAAATATGAGTCGAGACTACTACGGCACGTAGTGCTCTAAAACAAATCTTCTCTCTCGTCGTCTTCAAGAATGCACACGCAAGGTCTCGCTTCTTCTTATCTGTGCTTTTTCTTTCTCACTGCGTTCACACCATGCGAGTTACTTTATATCATTACAATGAAATTGCTCTCGGGCCTTTTTCTCCGTTTATATGGCGAGCGCGAACAAAAATACGTAAAACCTATATAAAACTTAAAACAAAGAAAGAAAAACCAAAAATACAAATGAAAATGCTGTTGGACACATAAAACTTTTCATAGTGCGATGTATGAGTGGGGTCCACATCACGACATGCCAAATTGCGATTTGCGATGGCGCAAACGGCGGAACAACAAAACTTGCGATCAAACAAAAATGCGACGATGCGATCTCGCGATGGCGCATATCGCAACTTTCAAACTTGCGATAACTTTTGGCTGCCGAACTAATGGATTTGTGATTGTGCGATCGCGCGATGGCGCGACGATCGCACATCACAACTTTCAATATTGCAATGATATATAAATATGTCGGAACAAACTTTGCGATATGTGATTGTGCGATCGCGTGATGGCGCGACGATCGCACATCACAACTTTAACTTTTGCGATGACACATATTTGATGGGCGGAAACACATATAATAGAATTGTGATATTGCGATATTTGCGATGTTGCGATGTTGCGATGATCGCACATCGCACATCGCTAATTTCCACATCTACAAGACATTTTAAAACTTCAAAAGTGTGATTCGCGATTTGCGCTTTTGCGCTCATGCGTAGGGACCACTTGTCCTTCCACTTCATTAGTGACTTCTGCCCGTTTAATTCAATTCAGTCATTTGGTCGTTGAGTGCTTTAAAGCCCGACTTGAATGTTTTAATTGAAATTCGCTCCTCCGTAGACAAAATCTTCATTCTTCCGCTGAAGTAACTTCTCCGCCATAACAAAATTAATTCCTCCGCCGTCGTCATACTTGGCCTGCGCCCATCATCGATAAATTCTCCTTACGGTTTCTCCATTCCTCTTTATTATATAGTGCGGCACTAACTCTCCTCCCTCCGTCCCGCCGCCGCTCTCGTACTTTGTTCTTCCCCGCCCAAAGGCCGGCAGGGTGACTTTAATATTTCTAACACTCCCCCTTAAAGTCAGCCTCCGGGTTTATCCATCATACCCAAACATTTCCTTAGAAATTCAAATGTCTTTTAGTGCCAATGGCTTTGTCAAAATATCTCGCATATTTCTCCTCCGTTTTACAATGTCGCAAAAAAATTTCTCCATTGTTCACTAATTCTCCGATATAATGAAGTTTTGTGTCTATGTGCTTTGTTCTTTTATGAAATACTTAATTTCTTTTGATAATGCAATAGCTGAGCTATTGTCACAATAAATCAACGTCCCTTTTACCTATTCTTGACATAGACTTCTCAACATTCTTCTCATCCAAATTGCTTGACATGTTGCCGCCTGTAGCTGCCACATGCTCTCGCTTTCTGTTGTAGATAATGCTACAATAGGTCGTTTCTTAGAAGCCCATGAAATGGCTCCCCGAACCCATATGAAAAACATAACCGGAAGTGCTCTTCCGATCATCTATACTTCGACCCAATCACCGTCGAGTGTAACCAACTAATTTTGAATTTTTCCGAGAGTTGTATATAAAATACCAAATCTTTTAGTTCCTTTCACATATCTCGATAATTCTCTTTGTTGCTTGCCAATGTGCTTCTTTTGGCTTCTCCATAAATCAGAAATTAAACTAACGAAAGCATGCATAATATCCGGCCTAGTTGCAATCAAATACATGAGGCAGCTAACTATGCTTTTATACGTACTTGGATCAAATCCTTTGCCGGCGTCATCTTTTCTCAACTTCAATCCCATTACCGTGGGAGTAATTGCGGCTTTTCACTCTTGCATATTAAATCTTTCTAAAACTTGATTCACATATTTTGCTTGAGATATAAAAATCCCTTTCTCATTTTGCTCTACTTCTATTCCCAAGAAGTATCTCAACAAACCCATGTCGATCATTTCAAATTAATCCTTCACTGACTATTTTAAAATTTTCAACGAGGTAATCGTCATTACCTCGTAAAATTAAATCATCAACATATAAAACAACAATGAGCATCTTACCATCTTTTTCTTTGATGTAGAGGGTGGGTTCTCCCTCACACTTTTCAAATCCATTCTCCAGTAGATAAGAGTCTATCCTACTGTACCATGATTTTGGTGCTTGCTTCAACCCATAAAGAGCTTTCTTCAATCTGCAGACCTTATGCTCTTGGCCTTTCTTCTCATATCCAAGAGGTTGTTCCACATATACCTCTTCCATTAAAACTCCATTTAGAAATGCAGATTTTTACATCCATCGATATACTTTCCATTTGTTTTGTGCTCGCTATGGACACCACTCGCTCTTACGGTTTCCATTCTTTGCAGCTGGTGCAAAATTTTCTTCATAATCAATTCCTGTGTCACGCTATATCCTTTGACAACAAGTCTGGCCTTGTGTCTCTCTATCTTTCCTTCGACATTGCTCTTGGTCTTATAGACCCATTTAACTCCAATGACTTCTTTACCTTCCGGTAGATCAACTAACTCCCATGTTTTGTTCTTCTCTATGGCATTAATTTCATCATCCATAGCTTCTATCCATTTTCTATCTTTAATAGCATCTTCAAAATGAATAGGATCATCAAATTGACAATACAAAGCAAATAAGGAATTCATACCTTCATCCGTCGTCTCGCTTTAGGCTTCGAACTTTGTTCCTCTTTCGCTTGGTGTAAATGTGCTTGATGAAGCACTCATTTCTCGCTCCATGTGGTGTGCTTGGAGATGCACTCGCCTCTTCTCAAGGGTGTTCTTAGTGCCGCTTGAGGTGTCCCTTGTCGTCCTTGTGGTGGTGGAGGTTGTGTTGCGGATGTGTTGTTAATTTCAACCACATCTTCCTCATCTTCATCATGAGACAAACAGTTTAACATTGATCTGTTTTCTCTATGCTTCCATCCCATGCTTCTTCTTCAATAAATTGCACATCTCTCGCTTATCACAAACTTCTTTGTGGATGGGTTATACAATCCGTATCCTTTGGAATCTTCACAGCATCCAAGGAAAATGCACTTCTCCCCCTTACTATCCAACTTCTTCTTAACTTGTCGTGAATGTGTACATATGCCACACATCCAAAAACTCTCATGTGGGTGACTCCGTTTCCGCCACTCCACGCTCTTCCGGAACTTTGTTCATCACAACTTTTGTAGGGGCATCTATTCAAAATATACACGGCACAGCTTTGTCTTCTCGCCCAATACTCATTCGCAGAATGTTTTGCCTTCGACATGCTTCTCACCATCTCCATTATGGTTCGATTCTTCCTTTCAACAACTCCATTACGTTGTGGTGTGTACCTTGTGGTAAAAGCTGCTTGTGTATGCCATTCTCTCCTGCAAAAGACGCAGAAACCCCTTTGATATGTATTCTCCTCCTCTGCTCGATCCGAGGACTTTAATGTACTGCCCTACTTTGTTTCTCTACAAGAGCTTTAAAGTGTCAAAATTTTTGGAAGACTTCACTCTTATATTTCGTAGAAAATAAACCCACACTTTTCTTGTGAAATCATCTATGAAGGTCGGCATGTAGTCGCTGCCGGAACACGATGTCGTGTTGCATCGGCCCACACAAATCTGAATGAATTATTTCTAAAGGGTGCTTTTGCCCTTATGCTTTTCCCCGAAGGAAAATTTTCTTTGTGTTGTTTTCCCAGAGTGCAGCCTTCACATAGGGCTGTCAGGTTTTCTATCAATGGTAAACCTCTTACCATTCCTTTCCGTGTAGCAAATTTAATCTCAGAAATTGAGATGTCTAAATCTCGGGTGCCATATCCGATTTTCATCTTTTGCTTCCTTTTGGGAAGGCTTCTTGTGTTAAGCATTGCTACATCTCTTTCCTTTTTGCTTCAAGTCAATATTGAGCTTGAGCAGAAACATTCTATTGCTAGTCGGTTGTATTTCAGCAATAATTTTCTTGCTTGGAGGAATATCTTTTATGGTGCACACATCATCTTTAAAAAATTACATTGTAACCTTTTTTATGAGCTGCCCAACGCTCAAAAGATTACATTTCGGACTCGAACATAATACACATCGTGACAAATTTCTTCTCACCATTTCTCGCTCGAATACTAACTCGCCTTTTCCTTTGACGGAGATCTTAGTATCGAGCCTCGTGGTCACTCCGCATTTCACTTTCTTCATCTAGATTGGAAAACATTGCTTTGTTTCCAGGTCATGTGATTACTACAACTCCTGAATCTAAGAACCAAACATCATCATCTCTATCTTGTGCTACATTACAAGCTAATAGCACATTACTTGGGTTCTTTTCTTCTTTTGCTACATTAGCATTCGCTATTTTTCATGTCATTTTGCTTCTTTCTACATTCATTGGCATAGTGCCCATATTTCTTGCAATAATGACATTGGACATTGGATTTGTCATACCTCTCGTCCATGAGTATGTTGGTGTTGATGTCCACCTTGCTCTGAGTCGTTGCATTGGCCAAGTGGCTCGACTTTGACTGTGCCCCTTCCTTGTGAATATGAAGGGATGTTCCTTCCACCTCTCGTTTTGGCTTCGCCTCTTCCTCTTACTTTACCTTGACCTCTTCCTCTTCCCCGAAGGCATCACGGGTCTTGAAGGCATGCTCAAGAGATGAGTTTTCATCTCCCGCTCAATCTCTCGTTCATGAGTTATCGAGCGAGGCATGAAGTTCATCCACCGTGAAGCTCGTGAGAGATCTTTGGTCTCTTCTATGGTGGTAACAATAACATCAAACTTTGAGGGTAAGCATCTCAAAAGTTTCTCCATTATCCTTCTCTCTTTAGAGTTTCTCCATGGGATCTTATCTGATTTACAATCCCAATCACATGTGTAAAGAATGTATCAACATTATATGACTCTTTCATGCAAAGAGTTTCAAAATCTCTTCTCGACAGAATCGAAGTTTCTGTTGTCTTAACTTTCTCCATACCTTGATAGGCTACTTTCGCAGTTTCCCATGCCTCCTTGGATCTCTTAGTCGCCGCTATCCTTGGAAACACACTCTCATTTACTGCTCGATACAAATAGAAGAGGGCTTTAGAGTCCTTCTTTCTATTGTTCTTCAATAAATCCTTCTCTCGCTTGAGTCAAGGCATTAAAGACTTGCTCATCGTACAGTTCAACAAAACCATCTTCAACAAGTTCCCATAAGTCTTGTGATACAAACAAAGGCTCTCATGGTAATGGCCCAATAATCATAGTTCTTTCCATTAAACTGTGGAAGTTGAACATTTCCAAGACTCATATCAAGTGCTTGGTCCAAACCATTGCTTCAAAAATCGAACTCTAAACTTAAATAAACTCGTCTTTCCTTTTCTTGAAAGAACAAACTCTTTAAACAATAAACAGCTCCGTTATCTTTGAGAAATACCGACCTTTGACTTCGCCGAACTTTCACGTCTCGCTGGAGAAAACGTTTCAACAAGTCTTCTTCTTCTTCGACTTCTTTGAGACCTTCAAAGAGCTCCGAACTAGCTTTGATACCATGTTGGAATTATTGAAATTCCAAGCAAACGGGAGAGAATGACGCTCTCCTCTAAACACACGAGAAGTTTAAAACAAAAAATTTGCTTTCGCATGAGAGATGGCATGAAAATATGCTTTCTATTTCATTAATGAACTTAAAAACTATTACAAAATTCTTCCTCAACAAAGTGAGGGATTCACAAAATATGAGTCGAGACTACTATAGACGCACAGCGTTGCTCTAAACAAATCTTCTCTCTCTCTGTCCCTCTTCAAGAACGCACAATACGTGTCGGGTTCTTCTTCATCGTGTTTTCTTTCGCTTTCGCGCGGCTCACACACGCGGTTACTATATCATTACAATGCGATTGCTCTCGTGCCTTTTTCTCCGTTTATATGGGCGCGATGGAACAAAATACGTAAAACCTATATAAAACTTAAAAACAAAGAAGAAAACCAAAATACAAAGGAAAATGCGCGTCGGACACATAAAACTTTTCATAGCACGACGTACGAGTGGGTCCACATCGTGAGCCGGGCCAAATTGCGATTTGCGATGGCGCAAACGGCGAACAACAAAACTTGCGATCAAACGAAAATGCGACGATGCGATCCGCGATGGCGCATATCGCAACTTTCAAACCTGCGATAACTTTGGCGGCCGAACAATGGATTTACGATTAGTGCGATCGCGCGATGGCGCAACGATCGCACATCGCAACTTTCAATATTGCAATGATATATATATATGTCGGAACAAACTTTGCGATATGCGATTGTACGATCGCGAGATGGCGCGACGATCGCACATCGCAACTTTAACTTTTGCGATGACACATATTGGATGGGCGGAAACACATATAATAGAATTGCGATATTAGCGATATTTGCGATGTTGCGATGTTGCGATGATCGCATATCGCATATCGCAATCGTACATCTACAAGACATTTTAAAACTTCAAAAGTGCGATCATGATTTTGCGCTTTTTGCGCCCACAGTAGGGACCACTTGTCCTTCCGCTTCATTATTGACTCGCTCTCGTTTTAATTCAATTCATTCATTTGGGCCGTTGAGGGCTTTAAAGCCCGACTTGACTCGTTTTAATTAAATTCACTCCTCCGTAGACAAAATCTTCATTCTTCTCGCTCGAAGTAACTTCTCCGTCATAACAAAATTAATTCCTCTTTCGTCATACTTGGTCGCGGCCCATCATCGTTGAATTCTCCTTACGCGTTTCTCCATTCCTCTTTATTATACGATCGCCGTGCACTCAATCTCCTCGTGGCTACGCTGGGCCCGCTTCCGTACTTTGTTCTTCCCGCCCAAAGGTCGACAGGTGACTTTAATATTTCTAACAACATAAAATGTTGTGTGTAGAAAATGTTTATTTTTGCGCATTCACTTGTAAACTATTTTTGTGTCTTCAATGAACAAACTCATGAAGGCGTACTCCATGTTTGAGGCATCCTTATAACTATTGTACATTTTGAGAATATTCCTAAATCTAGATTCGTGAGAGAGGTCAATTGTATGACTTCAAATATTTTTGAATGAGTAGATCAAAATTGTATGGGTTCAAATATTTTTGAATGAATAGTTTGAGATGGAGCATAATTGTGTAAAAGGAAAGGTGTACGAAATGATCGGGTCGTGAATCTAAGGTTACATCTAAGGGCACCTTGGGCCGTAAATGATATTAACCACTCTTAAATTTTGAGCATCGAAACATTGATGGTGTGGTAACCAGGGCCATTGATCTCGCTTTCTAGTCCCCCGCCCCGGGTCCCGAGTTGATGTATTCCAAATAAGACAAGGCTTGTCAAATAAAAAAACCGAGTTGTTTTTAGTGGATTCTTTTTCGAGTTTTTGGAGGTGAAGTATTTATTTTTATTATTATTTAAACTGATTTTCTGATTGTATATATAAATTTATCAGCTTAAAAACTCTGGAAACTTGCATTATACAATGTTATCAATTAAATTTTTATTTTCAATAAATTTTTCTCTAGTTTTAAAGAAATTTGACCCCCATAAAAAAATAAAAATAAAAATAAAATAAAAAAATCACACTGAAAACAACTCAAAAACAAAAACAATAGTTTTTACAACTCCAAGGAATAGTTAGGACAAAAATGGTTGACAACTATTCTTTTGCTTTAGTAACTGTGTCTTCAGTCGAATACATACATCAACTCTGGACCCGGAGCAGACCGGACTGGAGAACGAGATATCATATTATTATACCTGCTAACCCATTAGTTTTTTCATTGACCTCATATTAATTTAACTTTGACCAAAAGTTTTACGCTTTTGCTATAGTTTACTTTTAATTATTTTATTGTTTTTTAAGAATATTTTGCTATAGTCTGCATCGATCGTACTTCTGTAATGAGAGTAAATGTTTTAGGCTTGGTAGAAAAAAAGCACTTTCATAGGTAAGGTAATCATGTTTACTAGTCTTGTTTATCAAATTAAACGTTTACCAGTACAGAAACACGTAAAAACATTTAAAACAAGTTAAACAAATTTACATCCGGCTCAATTATTGTACTCGCATTAAGAGCGTGACACAGTCGCAAGTGCTTCAATCACGAAAATGCATATTAAAACCTGACACAGTGAGTGAGTTGTGCGTTTAAGCATTAGTTTTTCAGAATCGAGAATTGAGGTGTGCGTCTAACACTATAATTTTTCAAAATTAAACCATAGTTACCAAGTTACCATGTTCGATTTGGTAAGGAAAAAAATTTGATTGCTTAAAATTCACAACAATTTTTTTGATCTGAACTTATTAGATTTTTCAACTCATATATGGATGGTAATAATACACTGTCATTAATTATAATTTAATGTTATTTATTAAGATTATATTTTTAAAATATTTAGTGTAATTGTTTAAGGAAAAAATGAACATAGGAAAAAATAGTCTAATCTTTAAACTAAGTTTTTAAAAATTCAACATATTTTTTGAAATTTACTTTAAAAAAAATCTAATTAAAAAAATAAAATCATAAATATTTTAAAAATAAATATTTATATAATTTACATATTATATAATAAAAGATAAAGATTAAAGAATTTTATGGCTCATATAATTGACACTTGATATTTGAAGAAATAAAGATCAAATCAATAAAAAACCAACTTCTAATTTTTCATTTTTACAACAATTCATTAAAAAAAACCAATAACATATATATATATGTTATGATTAACGATTAAACCATTTGAATCTTAATTTTTTTTAAATTTTTTTAGTTTTTTTTTCAAATTTAATAATTTAAATTATTATTTTTTAAATTTAATTATTTTTATTATTTTAAATTAAATTTAAATATAAAATAATTATAACTTAAATGTATATTAATTCTACGATCTATTTTATTTATATATATTTTATATTTATCTAATTAATATTAAAAAATATATACCATATATTTATCAAACTCGGGAAAGGTTATTATAATTATGTTAAATGGAAAATACTAGTTACTATGTAACACTTATTATATATAAAGTATGTATTAGCTACTATATAGTACTTATTATATGTAGCACTTATTATATACTAGCACAACTATATTTACTAATGTGGTTGATATAAGCCTATAGGATTATATGGAAACACACGTACAACCACATTTACAAATGTGGTTGATATAAGCCTATAGGCATTTATCCACCAACCACCACATTAATAAAATTTAGATATATTTTTTGTTAAAAGCTAATTATTTCTCATTATTAATAAATATATAAATACATACTAGCCATATTATTTTTTATTAATGTAATTGTCACCACCATCCTTCGATATTACCATAATATATATATATATATATTTATTACCTACCTTTACAATAGCACCATATTTAACTTTTCTTCGACTTACTATGCAAACACCATGTTATCGTGCGATACATATGCAAATATATATATATATTATATGATCGGCATTACAACTATGTAATAAAAGTCTCGGACATTATTAAAGCATATAGTTAATTTTCACAATCATGGCAATTGAATATATACATAACCCGTAACTCATTTAACATACGCAATTTACACCATAGACTATACAGACTCGACCTTGTGAAGGGTTCGTAATCTTGCAATGATTCGGTTTTACTACTTCGAGCGATATACGTACTTGGACATAAATACGATATCGGATTTATTTTTCAGTGGATATATATTATTATTTTGATTTTGGGTTGTGTATGCTCCACTTGGCGTTGTATCCGCATCTCCGTAGGCGATTTGTCAACTCTCATTACTCCCTGCCAGTATTGAGCTATTCTCGCTCTGTTAGAGCTATTACGAACTTGCCTCGGATTCCACATTTCTTTCGAGGGAAAAACTCCGGCATTCTCCCGTTAGATGGTGCCGTAAGCTAAATGGGCTAGGTTTTCTTGGAGTTTCGGCGTTCTTCAAACTTTACTCGCTCCATTGCAAACTCGCGCCATGAATCCTTATAACAAGTCCGAGCTTCTTGTCATATTTTACTCTTATCCTACTACTAAGCTTTTTCTTAGTTTTACTTAATTTAAATTATGAATTGATGAATAGTTCTTCTATCTACTTCAATAGAGTTTCGATAATGAATTTTCCTCTATAAGGTCACATCTCCGGCTCAAAAGCATATCAATTTTCGGAGGAAAATTTCACAGCTCGGCGTAGAGGGTAAGTCTCCCTCTTTCCGACTAACACTATTTGTTTTGGATAAAGAATTACCTAGGTTAAACCCTTATTCACCGTAGAAGATTAACCCTTGAATTCTTGACTTCCGCGAGGAAGGCCGCGACGGGATTTTTTGCTTGTTTACGGGTATTATTTCATGCCGCACTATTTCGGGGTTTGAGATTAATGCATGCTTCATTGTGAAATACCCCACGTATTTTCGTTTAACACCGTAGCTCTTATTGTTTTTCCGATGTAGGTATGAGGGTTTTAAACCCTTGGTTTCGCATTCTTGAATGATAATCTCGTCAATAGCCTCGACTAATGTATTCATCAACAACTTAACGAGTACTCAATATTTCCGAAAAGAAATATACTCTCTTGAAGACTCCGTCGATGCATTTACCGAGCATTTTGCTTATCGGGTTACGTGAACAGTGTTAAGGGTTTACTCACCCGAGTTAGGGTTTCATGGTTCATATGATACTTAGGAAGATGATATGTAATTATTTAAGGGTTTTACCCAGAGTGATGGTCTTGTAAACAAAGGATTTATCCTTCTCCGTTGCATGCTATTTTAAAGGACCAGGTGATAGGCTCGAATTCGTAGAATTATTATTTCGAGGAACAAGTAATATAGTTTAATGATTTTCCTTTTGTTTAAACTCAGTTCTTGGCCATTTATAATATATTTTACCAATATATAAATTCTATATGTTAATGAAGGTTTTGAGTTCTTACTTCTTCCTTAATCGTAACCCTAGTCGTGGTTCTTCATCGTTAGTATATTTTTTTGATTTGAGCATTAAACTAAGCTCTCATGTTTTCGCTTTTCAAATAGCATAGTTAATTAATGGTAGATAATGTTCCACGCAGTACGACTACCCTTATGTTTTCTATTAGTATGTTTCTCATGAAAGATAAGTTATATGCCATGCGTTTATTGAGAAGAAATCTTGGTATCTCCCGTTTTTCTTTCCGCAAAATCTTTAGCATAATAATTTTTTTGCTTTACTTCCTAAGTTTTATCCGGAACTTTGGTGCCGCGGGATCACCAGTAAATAGAATCCAAGATTAGAGGGTTTACTTTGGTTTGGGGGTTTATGCCGCAGCGAAACCGACGGCCCGTTGGGTCCAGTAAGCCCAAAACTAGGTAGTAAAACTCATTTCTATAGACAGGGTTTGAATATAAATGCACAAAAAAATATAGATATGATGCTATTCTTATTACTGTAGCACGCATTCATATAAAAAATATTGCTTTACTTCTTTCATACTAATACTCGAGTTTGTTTCGGAAATAACTCCTTAGAGGTCGTTGGGTCGAAACCTCCACGGATCGAGGGCATACTATTCAAGAAGGACTCACACAACCAAACTTGTATGCTAAAAACTAGATATTATAGATTGTAGAACTCACCCGTAGATCCTACGTTTGATGTAGATCCCGCATGGGTCCAAACTGACGAACTCTTCTTCTTCTTCAACTCGGAAATCAAGAAGAAACATGCATGAAAATCTAGTTGTATAGCATATATCTTTCATAAATGTCGGTGTAATCCATGTGAAACATCACATAAACAATAATAAATGTTTAATTAACAATCTTTGCACATATACAAGCATATATTAACACGTGAATTTGGAAACAAGATGGTTCTTCTTCACTTTACGAACAACATGTACAATAATAGAAAGGTGGAGAGATCACCCGAATCCTTCCATGATCTTCAAACAGCACCGTCGTCCCGCATTCATCCTCCCTTTCCTCGCTAGGGATTCTTCCAAGACTTGTGCACACGAGATGACATATAAGCCGATGAACATCTCCAGGAAAACAGGGGTTTCCCTGTAAAAACACGGGAAGTGCTCAGGAGGCACGGGAAATCGGGACTTGAATCGGGCTCCAACGAGTATAATGTCTATAATTTTTTCTCTCTCTTAGGCCATGCATATGAGGGGCTTTTATACTCCCTAAAAGTAGTTTCAATCGGTTGGAACTTGAGTTGGCCATTGCGGGTCGGGGTGGTTGAATTACGGGAATAACCATCAACCCAACATCGAAAATAGGGGTTTTTATATATTTTTTTAATGATTTTAGTGGCATACACGGAAAAGTATCTCTAGACTCGCGTATACACGCGGAAAAAATTTGGGAATATCCGCGTATGGGATTTTAAACACCGTTTTTTATGGAAACTTTATTCAAGTCTATGGGAATGGGTGCCCGAGCACAAAGAGACAATCATCAATCACATGAGGGTGAAAAAATGACGCTATACCGGATGCCCCCTAATATATGAGGTCGAAGGGGTACATGATGGCCGAAATGTATTATGTGCATAGAAAGAACTTCGCGAGGACAAGAGAGGACTTCATCGGTTCAACTCGCCAAAACCAATGAAAGAAAACAGAGAGTCGGCTCATGTCCGAGGTGGGCATACCCATGCTCGATCAAAAAGATATATGCATATATAAAGGTACGTAATAGATCTAGAATGTATACAAGTATAGCTCAAACCGAAAGTACATAATGAATCATCTCGAGCACGGCGAAAGTACAAGATCGGAATCAATGTCCAAGTATCACATATGTCAAACAGATCAATAATGCTGAAAATGGATGTCTAATCACAAAATTAATTGAATCTCCAGGTGCCAAATCATAAGGGGTGGAGACACATGGTACAAACATGCAACTCGGGGAGCAAACATATGGGATGCTATCGCCTGACGACTCGTAACATATAAGGGTGGATGACATCGCTGTGCATGAACCGAATGGACTATCAAAAGTGAATCGAAAGATGTTGATGCAACCCGGGGTCTTCACTAATCTCTATGGCACAATTCTACACAATGGGAATAAATGAGCTGAAGTCGACCATGTGAGAAATCGTTTGATTACCTGGATAATAATGTATACCATTAACAAATGTGAGACAACCCACCAATAATGAAAATGAGTGTCAAGGTGCGAAGACAATCTAACAAGTGTGAATGAATGAGTTGAAGTCGAACACTTGGAAGAATCTACCAATCGAGAGGCAATGATGAATCCACACTGTCGATAGCTAAGAGTCTACCACGCGATGACCGCAAACCCTAAGCGTACCGACAAAGACTCTAGACCTTATTCCCGCAGCAATGAGTCGAGTCGGTGGGAAAAGATCTGCTGAAGGAAGGCATTAAGGCATCCTCAGATATCGGCCCGCGAGTGTAACCCGTGAGCCAAGATTTGGAAGGAATCGGACGAAGCAAAGTGACGAAATCCAAACCGAAGTACGTTTCCGACATGCATACGATGAAGCTAGCGCATGGAAGAAACCCCGCTGAACCAACCAATAATGAAGGGCTAACACGAGAGGCGAGATATCCACCGATAGGGTCAAATGGAAATCAAGGTATTGCATGAATCCCAATCGTGATAATGTGCGTCGACATCGAAACACAAGGAAAAACCACTCGACCAAAGACCCATAATGATGATCAAATGCCGAGCACAAGGTCACCTATCAATGATGGAAATAGGGCCGGGTGCGGCTCTAGGTTTACACTCAGAGAAATATGTCGTAGTCGATAAGAGACAAACCCGCCAGAAATGAAAGTCAGTGGAGACCTTCTCAAACTAGCACGAAGCGAAAGACCAAAACATATGATGTGATAAAACAAGATGCGACAAGACTCGGGAAGGCCGACCGAATAATAAGTCAAGAGACACCGTAGAATGGCCAGACTACGGTTAAACTCCCCTTGAAAAAAAGCACCTAATCGTGATGACCATGAGCGTAAAAATGACACTGTATAAGTCCGTTATGCGAGAGGCAAAAAACAAACTCTCCATATGATTGGAAGAGATAACCAACCGGGGGAGGACTAACCCGGTGAAACAAGGAAAAAAGCTGAACTTAGGTCAAAACTAAAAACCATCCCAAATGAAGGAAACATATATCTGTATGTGCTTTGTTCAAGGGCGACAAACTCGATACCGTATCGCCATCAAATTATGAAGTAACATCCCGTTCCCGCTCTTTTTTTCATATTCAATTTTTTTGTCTTGTTCATATAATAAGCACGAAAAATAATAAAAGAATGCTATGGTACAATGGATAGAACGAGTATCAAGAAACATATGCACTAGTTCCTGGGATAGGAATGATCTTATGCTCAATGCAAGGTGGCGTAAATCGGTAAGCGATACTCAAAGGAATGTTCCATCCATGGGTAAAAAAGGGTGTCGAGTCGCGATAGCTAAGTGCATGTAAGGGTTAACTTGCACTGAAGCTGTATCAAGGTCAAAAGATGACTTAAACATCAAGTCCAAATGAAGCCGGCTGAAGGCCGGGATAAACAAGTAGCCAACATGCAATGCGAATACAACTCAATGACACCATGGAGCCTCTAGGGTAATAGCCGTAAAAAATGATAGTGAATAAGAAGAAGAATGAGGCTTCAACACATAAGTCATGGCGGGGACTATGTAGAAATTAGCTGAATAAATCACTTATTCAATGGAGATTAACCTGATCACACATCAATTTCGAATTGCATGCATAACACATAATCTCTTCTACAATTAATTGTCACATGCGGAAAGAATAGAAGCAATCTCACATCAAATCATCACACACATTAACACAGTATGTATGGGGAAATCTTATAGCTGAAAACCCCGCAGCTATAGTAAATTATAAATGGAGAGAACATGCAGCAAATACATAGTACAAACTCCTCACAAGTACTCAGTACTATCTCCCAAAGCTACACAAAAACTAGCTTGGTTTTGAACAAGTCACAAGTTCAAAACACACCCACTACTTCTCTGCCTCTATTGCGCAATCAAGGCTGGTCTAAATAGATATCCAGGTTCGAATCTCACTGGCTCCAACTGCGCAATTTTCATTGGTAATTTCCTCCAAGTGTGGTGCAAATCTCATGCACAACTGATGTCGCAACTGATAGCTAACTCCACCCTTTCATCTACCTCTTTCACTTGTCGCCACTGAACTGTCCATGCACTGAGTTAACTGATGTATTATTTAGTTGAATAATGAGTTAATATTTAGTGAATTAAATAATATTTAATTCACCCAACTCATCTCTAGTGTATTAGCCAGTTAAACTAAATACAACTAGTTCAACTAGTTAACCAGAACACCACCTCCATTAACTCCTCAATCAACTCCACCAAGACTCTGCCACATGAGTCTAACTGAAGTCTAACATGCATTAGCTCACTTAACTCATAGGAAAATCATAATTCCTTCTGGCAGCTGCATGCCCCACTTCCAGGGCTCGAACTGAAGTGCTCCAAGAGAGTAAACTGAAGTTTAGAGTCCAAATATTATTAAGGGTAAATAATATTTGACTTCCCTATTTTTAGGAGAGGCAGTTTAAAAATAGCCTTCGACCTAAAAATATGAGTCTCATCTATTTTTACCAACATGTCGCATACTCCAAGAATCTCCAACTGGAATCCCCGAATCATGCTCCGTATATCTAAAAATAGACATAGTCTAAAAATAGATTTTTCCGACAAAAATCACATGTGTGGTCCCCACCTAGTTTAGGTGATCACTTTCCAACTAGGATCAGGAAAGATGTTTCAGGAGGCCTCCTTCACTGTTTCTTGTTGCCATTTTCAACACTCCCTCTCAACAAGAAAGGACTGTCATTTCATGCGACATGCAACTCCATGCATTCGCCCTGCAACCTTCACAAGCGCCATGCAACTCCATGCATGCGACATGCAACTCCATGCATTCGCCATGCACCCTTTGCATGTGCCATGCAAACTCATGCATGCACCATGCAACTCCATGCATCTGCTCTGCAACTCCTCTGAAACTGAATAGGCTCCAAACAACTCAATCAGTCTAATGCATCTAGCATCTATCATCAAAGTCTTCGACCTCTGCTTAGCTACTGCACATGTCATCAGGAACCACTGCGCTGTTGAACTCTTGCACCCATGCACTCTTGCACTTGTTGTCAACTCTGATCCATGCTCTAGTATCCGACATTGTCACTTTGATCTTCCTGCATCAATCCAACTGATCATGCTACTGCTGCGCTGTGGGCACCTCGTAGCCAGGTTCAATTCATGAGATCCACACCATCTCATGAATCCTACCCATAAATCTCCTCTTGGGATTAATCATGCATGTCGCCCCACCTCTCACCTGGTGGTATAGCTGCATGCACTCCCTCTACCCATCTGGCACGAAATTTCTCTGCATGAGTGGTTTCTCCCACTCCATGATCCTCTTGTGGCTGCTCCACACCCCGAGGTTCACTTTCACCTGCATGCAAAACTTGCTCCCTCTCAAGCATCAATTGCATGTCTTTCTCCCGCTTCCCAACAGTAGGAAGCTCCGTAGACATCTCATCTACTTCAAGTCTGTAGAGATTCTTTGCCCGAATCCCAACCTTCTTGACTTGTCCCATTGCCTTATGCCGAAGGAAAACTTTCCCTTCTCTAAAGACAACTTCATACCCTTTATCCTCTAACATTGCGACTGAGATCAAATTCTTTGTTAAACCTGGTACATGCAATACATCTTGTAAAATAATGAGTTTACCTGACTCCCTCTGAAAGGTTATGGTACCAATGCCGGTCGCATTGTATCGTCCATCGTCGCCCAACTCAACATGCATCTGGAGACCTTTCTCCACCAAGTCACTGAAAAGATTTGCATCTCCCGTCATGTGAAAGGAAACGCCACTATCAATATACCACCCCGATCCCAATGCACTAGACAACATGCATGCGATCAATGAGAATTCTAGCTCAAATTGCGAGGCAAGAGCCTCACCAGCTGCAGATCCAGCAGCCTGCTTGTTCTTCTTCTTCTTGGGGCAATTCGTGGCATAATGTCCATGATTGTGACAGTGAAAACCCTTCACTTTGGACATGTCACGCTCTTTACCATCCGCACCGGATTGAGAAGCCTTCTCCTTGCCCTTCCCCTTCCTTGCTTTGGCAGCCAAAGCGCAGTCTTCCTCATCAGATACCTTTGATGAAGATCCATCCTTGGTAGTCCTCCTGATCTCCTCTTGCATGAGATCCGACCACAGTCGCTCCCATCCCGGCAACTTCTCCCGACCATTGACACTATCCTGATAGGAATGCCAAGCCTTCGGAAGACCAAGGAGAGCCAGCTCCACCATTTCCTCATCTTCGACAGTCACCCCCACACTTCCCAGCTCATCTCTACACTGAGTGAACTTCGTGAGGTATTTTGCGATGCTGTCGCCTTTCTCCATCTTGATGTTTCTTAGTCTATCCTTGAGCGCCAGCTTCCTTTGGTCGCTCTTGCTTTGGTACAGATCCGTCAAAGCTTTCCACATCAAATATGGAGAAGCCTTTCCATGCAGGCTGGATACAATATGATCCTTGACGCCCTCCAACAGGATCCTTCGACACTTTGCTTGTTTCTTTCGCCAGGCTTCCACAACATCAGCATCATTAGAAGTAGGCTTTGGAATCTCTTTCTCCATGAATTCCAACAGCCCATGATCATCTAATATAGCCTCCATGCGGTCCTTCCATGCAACATAATTCGAACTGCCTTCCAAGGCATATTCTAGTCGCAACCCGATGAAAGACATTTTCACCGCGGCACCAAGAACACAAATCTGCAAACTCGAATTTCACCACCAGCTGATAACTCAATCGCTTCCGATCTACACTTGATAACAAATTATTTCCAAATCAGAGATTGACTGCATGGGCTTTTACCAGACCTTTCACTTTCCAAAGAAAGATGAATCCGGAGGCTATCTGGCCCGTATGCAGGCTCTGTCCGAGGAAATAAGTTTGCAATCACCGTAATAGATCTCGAAAATTAATATTGCTCCGATACCATGTAGAAATTAGCTGAATAAATCACTTATTCAATGGAGATTAACCTGATCACACATCAATTTCGAATTGCATGCATAACACATAATCTCTTCTACAATTAATTGTCACATGCGGAAAGAATAGAAGCAATCTCACATCAAATCATCACACACATTAACACAGTATATATGGGGAAAGCTTATAGCTGAAAACCCCGCAGCTATAGTATATTATAAATGGAGAGAACATGCAGAAAATACATAGTACAAACTCCTCACAAGTACTCGGTACTATCTCCCAAAGCTACACAAAAATTAGCTTGGTTTTGAACAAGTCACAGGTTCAAAACACACCCACTACTTCTCTGCCTCTATTGCGCAATCAAGGTTGGTCTAAATAGAGATCCAGGTTTGAATCTCACTGGCTCCAACTGCGCAATTTTCATTGGTAATTTCCTCCAAGTGTGGTGCAAATCTCATGCACAACTAATGTCGCAACTGATAGCTAACTCAACCCTTTCATCTACCTCTTTCACTTGTCGCCACTGAACTGTCCATGCACTGAGTTAAACTGATGTATTCTTTAGTTGAATAATGAGTTAATAATTAGTGAATTAAATAATATTTAATTCACACAACTCATCTCTAGTGTATTAGCCAGTTAAACTAAATACAACTAGTTCAACTAGTTAACCAGAACACCACCTCCATTAACTCCTCAATCAACTCCACCAAAACTCTGCCACATGAGTCTAACTGAAGTCTAACATGCATTAGCTCACTTAACTCATAGGAAAAGCGTAATTCCTTCTGGCATCTGCATGCCCCACTTCCAGGGCTCGAACTGAAGTGCTCCAAGAGAGTAAACTGAAGTTTAGAGTCCAAATATTATTAAGGGTAAATAATATTTGACTTCCCTATTTTTAGGAGAGGCAGTCTAAAAATAGCCTTCGACCTAAAAATATGAGTCTCATCTATTTTTACCAACATGTCGCATACTCCAAGAATCTCCAACTGGAATCCCCGAATCATGCTCTGTATGTCTAAAAATAGACATAGTCTAAAAATAGATTTTTCCGACAAAAAATCACATGTGTGGTCCCCACCTAGTTTAGGTGATCACTTTCCAACTAGGATCAGGAAAGATGTTTCAGGAGGCCTCCTTCACTGTTTCTTGTTGCCATTTTCAACAGACTAAAGAGGACTCCCGAGCCTACATGAAACGCAGCATGGGAAACAAGTGCTAGCGAGGAACTAACTAGGAAGTCCATGTAAAGGAAGGCTCTACCACCAAGTCATGATTAAATAATCGGCAAGTGAAATGGGTGAAATACTCATGACCTGATGGGATCGACCCTATGGAAAGTGATCAGAATGGAGGCTAGTATGAAAAATGCAATGGAAAATGGATTTCCTAACCTATATGCCAGTGAAGATCATATACCTGCCATGACAGGTCAGCAGTCATGGATCAAAAAAAGGGGAAAAATATCAACTTTTATCAAAATGTACCTGAAAATATACCAATCTTGACACTTACAAGCATCCGGGTTATGCAGCTTGAGATAGATTGAAAAAATAGGCATAACAAATTTTTGCAAAAATTTTCAATTTCTGGGCATATGTTACTTCATATTTGGTTCATTGTTACTTGCTGAACATGAAGCAACAACTGAACTCCATCCGGAAAATGAAAACAAAGCATTTCAGGTATGGAACCATTTTGATGACATTCTTCTTTGAGAAGATTCCTGGGCTTCGACCCAAAGTGATCTCCTCCATCAATAGCCCAGGAGACCCAAGAATTTCCCAATGGGCTGATCTGATGAAGAGACTGGGGGGAAGTGAAGTTCCCTGAACCACCTGGGACGACGAGTTCTTCCAATGGTGGGAGGAACAAGTCATCGCAGTGGAGGACTACCCCTACGCCGGGATGGATTTCCATGGTGATCCAGACCTTGTCCTTCCACCTAGCGCAGCATGGGGCACATTCGTAAGATTGCAATTTTTTAATTATATGATTTTTTGATGATTTTTTCAATATATGTGAAAAAATGTGAAAACAAAACATGTTTTTTAATTGGATTCAAAATGACTTACAATATTATGATGACCATGATACAGATACTGGATCAGTCCGTCCTGAGGGCTACCCACGACACAAGCACCGTAGAGGTGAGGCAGATATTGAAGACCCAGGCAGGACCCTCCATGCTATTCAGAGGAACTTGGAGGGTTTGACTCGCCAAGTGCCTATGGCTGCTATGGAAGATCTACCTGAGGCTATCCAGAGATGGGTAGTGGGAGTACCACGTGACTAGGTGCGATTATTCCGCCGTGTCACTACTGCGATCGTGTTCTATAGGAACACGAATATTGGGCAGGGGCCACAGGAGTAGATAGACATGATTACTGGATGACTGTATATTTTTTATACTGAACATGATCGGGCATAAGCCCTAATTTTGTACGACTTATGGATCCAATTTTTATATAGTTTTTTGAACACTCTGATGATATATATATACAACGGTTTATGATGCGATGTATAAAAAGTGCATGATGTTTTTGATGATTAAATTGAATGATTAATATGCCAATCAATTTCTTAATTAGCTAATGAGTTTGCCATCCAATTGTCTGCTCGAGGAATATGAATGAATGTTAAAAACTGAAATGATATTTGTAACAAACATACCCTCAAAAACAACCGGAGTAAAAATGGATCTCAAACCCGATAAGTATTGTTCAACTACGACACCACCAGCTGGGAGTCCAAGAAAACTACCAACGAATCAACACCCAAAGATATTGCCTTCGAGAATAGATAAATAACTTAGTGTACTCTGCTACATTATTGGAAGCAGGACCAATGCAGACTCCTCTTGATACTAACAGCTGACCGGATGGATAATGAAGCACCCAAGCCGCAGAAGCCAAGTTCCGGGTGTGTCTACTAGCACCATCGGCGAAACCATAATGACTCATGACATTCGACACAACCTGCCAAAGCAGATCAAAACCATCACCATCACATCAAAGACCAAAAAACCAGATATGTACAAAACAAAACTAACTATATACAAAAGAAAAATGCCAGGCCGAAGCCTAGGCATAATACCTTTTCAAATAGAACCCATTTCTGGGCTCTGCCAACTCATTTCCTTCAAAATCAACCAGGGCATACGCTCCTTTTTTAAGGACTCTTTTAACGATGAAGGGGCCATACCACATAGATTTAAATTTCCTATGCCCAGGGCATCCTTATCTTGGGCATAGACCAAAAAGAGGTCGTCTTCCAAGAAAACCCTAGGTTTGACCGCCTTATCATACTAAACTTTGACTCTTTTCTTCTGCACCTCATTCATCGTAGCGGCATCCCGATGCTTCTCATCAAGATGTTCTAGATGAAGGAGACGTTCTTCGAGACTAGAAGTGTCAGGAAGAAGCTCAATAGCTAATTTTAGAGAAGGAATCTCACATTCAATGGGAAATATGGATTCCAGCCCATAAGCTAGTTGAAACGTAGTAAAGCCAGTTGCAGTTTTCACTGACGTCCGGTATGCCCAAAGTGAAGGATACAGCATGATATGCCAATTGGATCGAGCTTTATCAATCGTCCTTTGAAGAATGGTCTTCAAGGATTTGTTCACGGCTTCCACTTGCCCATTGGCCTGAGGATAATAAGGAGACGAATGCTCCTACCGAAAACCTAATTTTAGAGCTAACTCAGCCATCATGCTATTCTGAAAATGACTACCATGATCAGTGACAATCTCTCTAGGAATACCAAAACGAGCAATAACCTGGTTGAAAAGAAAAAGAGCTGTTGTCTCACCATCATTCCCAAAAGTAGGCATAGCCTCGACCCACTTCGTAAAGTAGTCTACTGCTACAATAATGTACAAGTGTGACCTTTCGCTGAAGGTGGGTTACAAGTAGTATAATCAAAACCCCACTTTGTAGAGGGACCGACAGTAATGACTGGAAAAATCGGAGCTGGATGAGCGCGCATTTTTCGAGTATAGACCTGACATGGATGACACTTTTTGACTGACTCCATACAATCTTTGAAAATTGAAGGCCAAAAGTATCCAGCACGCAATATTTTTTGGGCTGTAGCAAGCCCAAATAAATGACCACCACAAGCTCCACTGTGGCTATCATTCAACACATCCTCAGCTTCTTCGAGAGTTAAGCAACGTCTCAGGATTGAATCAACCACTCGACGGTATAAAGCATCACTAATAATTAAGTAATTTTTAGCCAAGTGACGCAATTTATGGCGCTCATCTTTCCAAAAAGTAGAGGGAAACTTCGCAGTCTGAATATACACAATGATATCCCCATACCAAGGATCCTGTGAAGAGATGAGAAACAAATGTTCATCTGAGAAGGATTCATCATAAACTATCTCTTCTCCATAGGGAAACTCGGAGATTAATTCCGCGAAAACCAATGATTTCTTGGACTTGGCAGACATAAACTCAAGATAAAATTCCTGTAAAATCACAATCCATCTATTTTATTTTCCCCCAATCACTCGCCTACTGAGAACAAACTGAAATAAATTGGCTGCTGCCAAAACATAAGTTTTTCGTAGAAGAATATAATGTCTGAGTCGTTGTACAACATGAACAGTTGCTAAAGCCAGCTTCTCTATCGGAGTATGCTGGAGTTCAGGTCCTACCAAGCCTCGAATAAGATAGTATATAACATGCTCTGCAAGAGCATCATCCTCCTGAACCAAAACCATACCAATGGTAGATTCTACTGCTGCAAGATACAAAAGGAAATCCCTGCTATAATCAGGTGGACTCAATAAAGGAGCAGAGGTCAATGCTTTTTTCAAAGCATCGAATGAGCATTGAGCGAAGTCATCCCAAAAGAATAGAACTCCCTTCTTCAACAATCTCATAAATCCTTTGGTAACTTCAGCATAATTTACGATAAATCTCCGAAGAAAATTAGCTTTTCCTTGTAGACTTTGAAGTTGATGAATAGACGACGGGGGAGGCAACAGAAGTATTGTCTCAACCTTGAAGGGATCTACCCTAATCCCTTCCGTAGACACTGTGAATCCCAATAACCAATCGGATGTAACCGCGAAAACACACTTGTTCGGATTCAACCTAATCTTATAGAAACAACATCGTTCAAATACTTGACGGAGGTGAGCAGGATGATCGATTCTCTTTCGAGAACGAGCAGCTAAATCATCCAAATACGCCTTGATAATATGTTTGATGTCGTGGAAGGCATATGACATGGCCCGCTGAAAAGTAGCCCCAGCATTTTTAAGACCAAAAGGCATCTTCTTGTAAGAAAAAGTACCCCAGAGACAAATAAAGGCAGTCTTATGCTGATCTTCAGGATGGATAGTAATCTGATTATATCCGGAGAAACCATCCATGAAGGAGAAAATCTCATTACCGACACACTCATCGATAATCTGATCTATAAATGGTGTGGGGTAATCCACACCTACACGAATTGTACCCTGCTTTTTATCCACAGGAACAATGTTAGAAACCCATTATGTCAAGGGGATCATATAAATGAAGCCAACTTTAAGGAGTTTTTCAACTTCTCCCTTGATGGTGGCTTCCTTACTAGGGTGCACTAGATGAATACATTGGAGAACAGGCTTCGCGTCAGGATAAGTATGAACCTCATGCACGACTATACTCGGATCGATGCCAAACATTTCTTCGTAGGACCAAGAAAAAGCGTCTCAAAACTCTCAGAAGCGACTAGTATAGACATTGATCTAATCAGAAGAACAAGTCACCTAAATGTGGATGTTCTCTAACACCCCCGGTTTAATGGAGATGTCAATAGGCATAGTTTGCATAATTTTTCTTGGTTACCTTCCATGAAAACTTCATGTGTCAAGATGGGCATTTGAAGCGGATGGGAAGGAGCTTGGGAAGAGAATTTCTCAAGACAAGTAGACATGGCCCCAAGGCCAGGCATAAAGGAGGAACGATGATGAATATCATCCCAGGGAGGATCCTCAAGAGACATGGTTTCCACGATGGCCTCATTAGTGAGAAATATCTCATTCAAGGATTCAGGTGAATCCGAAGAGCTGAGCCAAGGGGATTGAAAATACGTTTCAAGAGACACAATTAAAGGAGTATGATCAGGGAGAGGAAGATAGGAAGATGAAATAAGTTCACAATAATCAATTTCTATTGGGCTTAATGGAATCATGTCACCAAACGAATCAATCTGCTTAGGTGAAGGGATGATCCACGGATCAGAAGACGTGGAGATAATGTTGATCTTAGCAGTATTTTGAGGAGGGAGAGAAAAAATACCCATAAGGGTAGGATCTTTGAAAAGTATCGGCCCTATGCTCTCATAAGGTGTAGGAATATGATCTACATACGGAACGTTGCTCTCAGAGGACGTGGAAGTGAAAAAGGACAACTGATCTACAGTGATGATCTTTCCTTCATGCGGAAATCAAACAACCTAAAAGGGAGTGGATGGGAGGCATAGCATACTGTGATTCCAACTGCAACCGAGGAGAATATTATAATCGAGCTTGGCGTCAATGACCTCAACCTCAAGGTTAACCTTTTTCACTTCTAACGTGATAGGTAAACTGGTGAGAACACCAATAGGGCAAGATTCCCTTCCATCAAATGCTTCTAAAGCGTTTGGAGATTTATTGAGGGATGGATAACCAATGGCATTCTAGCATGCATAATGCATGATGCAAGTGGATACACCCTTGTCCACGACTTCTCAAAGGATATTCTTTCCATTAATCCCAACTTGGATAATCAGTGCAAGCTGGTGAGGGAGAGGAAGAACAAAATTTTCCAAATCGAAAGTGATAAGGCTGGAATCGGTGGGGTCAACCCCTCTGATGGCAAATAGAAAATACTCTCGTTGTGACAGACAACTTTGAATTACTTCCAATGCAGACATAGTAGATGACGCCTAAGCCAAATCCTCAACAATACTGTAATGCTGAGCGGCACGGGTGTTTTGGTTATAGGAAGACTTTTGGAGTATGCCTTTAGAAGGTGGTCGTACAAAGGGCTCAGGACTGGGCCTTTCAATGATAAGAGGGCCAGAAGCAGGCAGGGAAGGAGGAACATCAACGATCTCCTTCCTTGCTTCTTGACGTGATTCGGTATAATCTTTCGATCGGGTAGCAATAGAGACATGTGCAGCAACCATGCATCATGAAAACTTGAGAGGCAAATGGGGCAGAGGATTGAGGTTTCTCCACCATATGAGTTTGTTGCGATGGCAATGGTTCCTTAAGAATTGTTGAAGTGCCTTGAGTGCCTTTGAGTAGTCGACTTACCTCAGCCCATCGTGGATAGTCCTTAGTGTAATGCTCGTCGTCACAAGTCAAACAAGGGTACTTCGGTTTACGTTTCGAACCATCATCAGCACTAGGTTTCGAAGAATCCTATTTTGGGATATCAACTTTAGCCTTGCCTTTACCCTTATTCTTACCTTTGGAAAATTTATCTGCCGGATTGGACTGGATGACATTAATTTCCATGGCCTTACAAGGATTTAGAGGTGGCTGAGAAGCAGTATCAATGAAAGAAGTAGATTTTTGCTTCGTAGGATTCAGAGAAGACTTACAAGAAGTCTGAGACACAAACAAATGATACCGTCGACAAATGGCGTTTTCGGTGCTTTGGTAGTTCCATGTCATGAAGCATCGAGAAAAAGTTTATACAACATGCTAGATTGAGAGTACACGATATCGAGGTACTGGGCATGAGCGATGGCTTGTTCCTCAGTAACACATGCCCCCATAGCAATGTCCTTATCAATCGGACTGATAAAATTTGTAGTGAACGAATCAGTCAGAAATTGATCAGGAATCTCAAACTTGACCAAACGACGACACCGCCTCCATTCATGAATATGATCGGGGATATGAGTAGCCCGATTCTGTTTCAAGGATGTTAAGAGATGCGTCCCAGTTTCATAATGAACTGGTAACTAAAAGTGCATGAGAAATTCCATGGCAAGAGACTTGAAATCTTGAAAGATGACATGGGAGAGTTCAATGTACCACTTTGCAGTGGCACTAGTGAGAGTCCTTTAGAAAATACGAAGATGAATTGAATCGTCACCCCAAGAGTTAGAGGAGCACCAAAGATGGTATATCATAAAATATGTTTGGGGGTATTCTCCAGACTTGCCTTCAAATTTGGGACAATCGCCAAGGATTTTAGTTGGAACTGGGGGCTGATATGGATTATGAAGGATAGGATCATTTTTCAAATTCGACACATCAGGCAGTTCCAGCATAGCAAGAAAGGGAAATTGTGGATTGAAGGGCATTGCAAGCCTTTGATAGAGTCTAGTATTGGGATTCTAACCAGGTTGGGAAAATTTTTGACCCCATATGTTCTGCCCCAGAGGATTTTCTCCATAGGGGTTATAATTATGATAATTCTGCCCAGACACTGATTGAGGACCACGATATTGAGTCTGAGTGAACCATTGAGGTCCTGCCTGAGAAACATATGGATTTTTTTGTGGAATATACACAATGCCTTGGGTTGGACCTTGTACCATCAAAGGTTGACCTTGAGGAATGAAAGGTGGGCCCTCAGGCTACACGAGCTACCCCTGGGGTGTAGGTTGACCATGATACTAAGGTTGAATAAGCTGTCCCTAGAGTGCAGGTTGGCCTAGATGTTGGCGTTGGACATGCTATCCCTGCGGTGCAGGTTGGCCTGGATACTGAGATCCACCAGGTTTCCCCTGGGGTGCAGGTTGGCTTGATGGTTGAGACGAGTTAGGTTTCCCCTGAAAACCAGGTTGGCCCGACGGAGCTGCAGAGGGTTGACCATGTTGCACAAAAGTTGGGCCTTGCTGAACATAAGGCCGGTTCTATTGCACAAGAGGTTGTCCCTGAGATGGATAGGTTTGCCCCTGAGGAGCATAAGGTGCTCCTTGCTAAACATAAGGTTGACCAACAGGACCATAGGGTTATCCCTGTTGGACTGAAGGTTGTCCGTGAGAGTGTTGTCCTTGTGGATAATAGGGTTGTCCCTGTAGGAACGTAAAATAGTTGGGGTTAACAGGTATCTATGGAATTTGAACATACAATGGACCGTGTGGAACAGGCCCATAGTAATAGATGTCATTTCCATGCTCATCATACTAATGCAGAGGATTGATGGGAGCTTGAACCCGCTGAGAACCTTGAGGGAAGTAATTCTATTGCTGAATGGCCATCATATACTGAGTGTACGTCAAACCTACAAGAATCAAATTAGAGGAGATAGGTGTACTACTAGTGGGTTTATGGACTCCCGATATGTGAGGATGTGATCCACTCACGACGGGTCCAATAGGTTTCGCAGAAGCAATAGGAAATGTCCCACAAACAACATAATATGGCGGTAATGACATAATCACATTAATAGACGGTATAGATGAAGCCACACAAACAGTGGGTTGGGTTGGGATAGATGTAACAACCGTCGACGCAATAGGAGTCGAAGGGGATGGAACTGACACAACAACCCCTCTGAAGGAGCCGACGCACCAAACGATATAGGATTCTAATACAAAGAGGTAGCACCAGAAATTATCTAACTTAATGAACGATAACCAGCCGGGAGAGATGAAGACTGTGAGGAAGGCTGACTTGAGACATAAGGAAAAATTTTTGGAGGGAAATTATATTCTCTCATAGAAACATAATTCTCTTCACTACTAATAGGACTCGTGGCATCCATGTCGGATGAGGACATGATGTCGGCAAAAGGTGACGAGCAGTGGTAAGTAAATAACGAGTTAATGGCAATGAAAGCGATTTCGAGAGTAAAGGGGGGTCTTCCCTAAAAGAGGCCCAAACATCTAGAGGTTTCCAATTGATATCAAATGGTTCCTCAGGAGGAGATCGGGAGGCAAGAAGTTGAATACTCGAAATAATAGAATGCTAGTAGCCTAGAGTCCTAATAGACTGAGATGTCTCCAAAGAAACTTCGAGAGAAGGATCTTCACTATGAGGTGATGAAGGGGAAGATGGAACTGGTGGTTCGGCCACCATGACTTTGTTTCAAAAACAGGAGAGAAAAGAGATGATCAACTCGAGGTTTTAAAACCAATCACTAAGGAATTACTTATGAACAAGCTAAGAAAATAACTTTAATGGGCGTGTGATCACAGGTAATCAATTTTTTGACACTGAAACAAAATTTTTCCTTTTCATATTTTAAGAGTCAAGAAAAGGGAAAATATGATTCTAGTCACTTTCAGGTTGAACGAGCTTGAAAGGACAAGTGCTCGATGATCTTTTCAAATTTTAGAGAGTCACGGAAAGATCAAAATGATTACTCAGGAAATCTACGCAACAGGGTGTACCAAGCTCCCCTGAACTGCAATAGACACCTTGGTGATCAATTGAAAGAGAAATGACGAAGGTTTTTGTGGCACTTCCTAGTCATATCCGTGTACACAATGCCTTTCATGTATCATTATTGAAACGATACATTCATGATCCAAAGCATATAATTCATTGGCAAAGTATTCAGGTAGGATGTGGGTATAAGAATTGATTAAAAATGATGAAATTTATGAGAAAATTAACTCAAAATTTGTTGATTGTAGGTCGAACCAGATGGCGAGTTTCTCGTTGAGCCTCAATGTATAATCGATCGGAGAGAAATCATGCTCTGGAAACGAGCCATCAGCCAGGTTAAAGTGCAGTGGAAGCATTGGCCCGAATGAGGCTACCTAGGAGGATGAAGGTTTTATTCGGAAAGCATATCCAGAACTATTTGCTGGAGCAGAATGAGAACACCGAGGATGGTGTTCACTTCCAGGGGGGAAGTTGTAACAGCTAGTTTAATGTTAACTTGTGATTAAATGCATTGTTAATACATTGAGACAATTAGTAATATTTAAATTGCAAATTATATGTTATGAACATAAATTATTTTTTGGATTTAATAAAATTAAATATGGAAGTGAATTCCATAAACGAGAAATAGACTGATTGTACAAAGTAATTCAAGATTGTTAGTTAGTTGAACATAATCAATTCAAATAGTTACCCTACCTCTAGGGATAAAGGGATATCCCAGTGCAGAGGGGGGGTTCTATTCGGTAACTGAAGAAGGAAAATTTTGGAGAAGAATTCTTGGACTGGTGTTAACCAATGGAATACTCCAAATTTCTGATATTGATGGAATTTGAGACTGGACCGGAATGTCCCGAGGTCTCTTCCAGAAGTTTTTTTTAACTACAAAGCTCAGAGTTAGAGCACGGGGGAGACTTGGAGGACATGGTAGCCTCACTCGTGGTAGGGAGGCATAAAATCAGTCACATAAACGAAGGACAGATAATTATTTTGTTTGTCTGTTATTAAAATTTAGAATTATGCATAAAGTTATAAGTATGTTTAATGAAGTAGAAATCTGTATATATTTCTTTTTCTGTTACAGTTAATTGCTAATAGGTAAAAACTAGCACTATTAACTACTGGTAACACTAAGAGATGTTAACCTAGAACCCTCGAAAGAAGGTTCTGTGTTGGTTGCTCTTTTTTCCTATGATATTACATGAACAAAATGGTCCATACATTAGACTAATCAGCTACAGAAAGAAAGAGAGCATTAAAGCATTAGATTAAAGAAATAGTATGCTGAGAGAAAATGGTAAAGCTAAGATTCACCATAAATATGTGCCAAAGCTATCTAGTTAAATACTATTGAAAGTAAAAACTGCATATGGAGAACTCTGTATGAAAGAAATGTAATTAAAATATTACTAGCAGAGATTTAGGTAAGTAGTGAACTCTTTTTTGAAATAATTGTAATTACAATATTGCTAGCAGAGATTTAGAAAATATATATATTCATATGTAATTTCTTCGTACCAAACTGTAAATTATTTTCCAATGTTCAAAGCTACATGAATACAAATGAGAAATGTTATGGAAATAAATAAATAAGTACAATAGTAACATTACTATGCAAACTTGAACAATGATAAGCTCGGTAAGAGAGTTTCTTTTGTTCCTTATATATATTATATATATATATATATATATATATATATATATATATATATTGACAATATAATACTTCAAGAAAATCCTATAACTCTGAATGAAAACAACATTCGAAAACTTGAAAAGAACTTGTTGTCAATACTGCAAAATAATTCCTGAATGCATTAGTAGAAGGTTTGGTTCGCAATAATTCACTTAGTACCACAAGATAAAAAGATAACATATTTTCCAGTTTAACATTGAACAAAAAAACAAAGGTACCGAATGAAGAAAAAACTAATAAATAGACATGGCCAAAAACCATAATTATTAATTATAGTATCGTATTTCAAAAGTAAAATGCAGGAATGCACTGTAGAATCCCCTTGCATTAAATAAGTAGAATCATTACATTAAAAGATGATATTAAAAGTTGTATGCACATATGGTATGCAAGCCGAAAACATTTCCTAAGATAGAGAACCAAGAACTCGGTAGAAACTCAAGCTGAGGGTTTGAGTTCCGAATCAAGCAAACAGTAGGGTACCTGTTGGAAAATTAGGGACATGAGTTTAGCCGAGGACTGGAGGAACGAGCTTCATATATATAAACTTCAACTATGGCAGAGCTCATTCAAGAATTTACCTGCAAGTAGAGACGGACCGGGGTTAAACCCATAATATCGTAAGGGAAAAATGCTACAAAGAATATAAAAGAAAGAATATATCGATAAGAGGTTGCCATAGTTACCTATGAGGTTGTTCTCTACTAGAACTTGACTCCGCAGCCTGTACATAGAATTGGTGTTAACATTAATATAAGATGAAAGCGATAAACAGAACCTTAAACAACCTGAAATGTTAATGCCATCGTGAAGAAGGGTTTGACCTCTTCTAACGCTATTGCAGCGTAAACCTAGAATACTGCTTCAAAGAGAGAGCTTGAGGAAGATCCATTGTGAACATAGCTAGCAGTAATATAACAAGAAAGTATAATCTTGTATTAGCAATGTTTAGCTTTGAAAACTATTTGGAAACAAATCTGCTGGAAATAACAAAGAACAATAGCATAAGTTCTTACCAATGAAAACCCAAGGCAACTGTAATCTCTAGGGAAACGAAGAATTGTTTGTGGCAGAATTTGGTTGTTGTCTTTGCCGAGAGAATTTAACTGTAATGAAAGCTAGATAGCCATTATAAAAACCCTGTAGAGGTCAGCTGCAGAGGCAGAACTCATCCACAAAGCGCAGAAGAAGAATACCCATAGGAATGGTGAATTAACAGTTATCGAGGTAGTCATTAACCCCAAGAAAACCTAACGTATGATCACCGTCGGATTTGGAAGGACAAATCTACGGTGGAGAGGTTGAACATATGTCCACCATAGGTGTAAGCCAGCGAGAGAGGCGAGGGTTTGATAAGAAAATTTATTACACCTTATCGCCAAGTACGAGTACTGTGCTACATATCTGGATACTCTAAAACTAATAGTTGGATTGTCATAAAGATTTAGTATGAAGGACATAAATGAAAAATAAAAATGTGATTTGCTTATGCCTCGTAAATAGAGGAAACTAGCTGGCAAACCTTAAGTTGGAGTTTTGTCAAGTTCGTTTGGTTGTCCTTCGTAAATATAGTTACATATGACCATCGATATGTAATGTAATTAAACTAAGTAAATAATTATTCATCTATGTAGTAGATAATGTAAAGTTATACATAAATCTTTATAATGGAAGTAAATAATGTGTTTCTAAGGTAGATTGGTAAAAGAAAATTATGAAGTTATTTATGTATGTTACATGATTGAGAGAGTTTAATGATAACTCTTCTTGCCAAGAGCAAGAAGAATGATAATATCTGAGAATATTATATTTATAAGAATATTTATAATGACAAAAAAATACTAATAACATTTGTAGTTATGTTGATTATGCAACTCTTGAAGAGTGGTATATTTACAATGGATAAAAAAAGCTAAAAATTTTATAAAAATAGTTACAATGGAAAAAGGAATATTAATAAATTTATAGTTATATTGAATATGTAACTTATAGTGCAAATATACTGTGTAGAAAGATAATATCTATATTTAAAAAAAAACACTAATAAATTTATCATAATGATTAATTTTGAATCATTAATATAAATATAATTTAATTATTTTTTAATTTTAATTTATATTAATTTAATGTCTAATAATATAATTAAATTAATTTTTATTTTTTAAATTATAATTTTATTTTATTAATATAATTTTAATTAAAAATATAAATTTTTAATTAAATTAAATATAAATCACAAAAATTTACACTCTCACATAAAATAAAATAATTAACCCGTAAATTTTTTTAAATTTACACTTTCTAACTTGCTTTCATTACAATGGTCCAATTTTCAAACACATGTGATTCGGCGGCTTTGAATATTCGAATCGAAATTTCAAAAATTTCGCAACTTTGAATATTGAAATAAAACACCACCTCAGAAATCAATCAATCATATATATATTCCGTGTAAATTTCAAATATTTTGTTAAGATTTATAAAAGGAAATACAAAATTTAAATGTATTTAATTAAAAAAGAAATGTAAAAAAATTATGTTAAAAATAGTTATTGGGATAGTGTTAATTTGATTAATTATATCTACATGTACTTTATATTGGAATTTGGTTTGAGAAATTTTACAATTTTAAATTATAAATAATTAAAATTTAATAATTTTTTATATATATAAATCAATTAATAGTATGAAAAGTTGGATTGAAAATTTTCAAAATTTTAAATTATGAATGGCTAAATATTATTATATATATAGCCAAAAAGATAGTAAAAAAACTCTCTGATTAGTTTTTCAGTTTCTTTGACCCAATTCTATCTTTATTTTATTAAAAAATAATTCATGAAACATGACTCGCTTAAACCAGTTCATTTAATTTAGTGCCACTCCATTTCATTTGCTGTGCCCGACATCTATTAAGTTTCTACTGCATCAATTAGGTTTCACGAATACGATCCATATGAAACATTATCATAAATTTGAGATTTTGGGAAACATACTCATAAATTATATTGACGGGCACATGCTTTTAAATTGATTTTAATTATTTATTTAATTTTAAATGAGAGTGCCCTTAAACGTTCAACGTTAAAAGCATTCTAATCCTATATATAAACAATCTTCTAATTGAATTCAGCTCCTGACGTTAATTCGTGATTAATATCGTATCTATTTATGACCGAGTAGCGATTGTAACACAACTAGACATAACCCCTCTTCCGGCCTGCTGACTTTATTACTACTTGACTTTGCTGCCGACCCTTCATTTACCAACCACATACCCGGAAGGTCGAACGCATACTCCTCGTTCCTTCCTCTTCCACTTTACCGCTCTCCATCCAACAAACCTGTCGGACACCATAATCCTTATTTATTCTTCACCACTCATTCGAATTCATTCGAGTCATCCGTTCGTTAAATCTATCATTTTTCCATCCTTCTCCAACTTGCGCCTGAATTTTGTCCTCTTTAGCTTCTCCTCCTCGCTCTGCACATTATCCCTACTCGTTTCTTTTTATCTTCGTAGCTCTGTTGGTCTGTAAGATTGTATTTGAGAAAATGAGATCCTCAATTATCGTTCCTGTTATTGCTACTTTGATTCTGGTTGGTTATATTGTTGCCATTCGTGCCCTCCTCTCCTATAGCAGCGGCTTTAAGCATCCATCTTATAGCGACTGTAATCCTACCAGTTGTGGCAATTCCATCCTCCAATATCCCTTCGGAGCATGTGGCCTTTTATCTGCTTACTGCGATGACAACCAGACCACTTTATACAACCCACCCTTTCATGCAGTGGTCAGAGATATCCGAAATTCTTCTTACTCTGCCCGAACCCTTCAAATCAGCTTGAACCCTGAGGATGGTGATACCACTTACATGTACTCTTGGTTAAACGCGACTACATTCTTCAATGTTTCTACTGTTCCTGGAGGAATGAAAATTACATGGTCTATATCTGATACATGTCGATCTTGTCTAGCCACCGGGGGAAGATGTCGTTCTTATTTCTACAGCCAATCAATTTCTTATGAGGATGAATGCATTTGCCCTAACAATGAGCTTCACTTCTGGAATTGCTCTGATGGTGAGGATATCCAAAACTTCATTTCTGCCCCTATCTCTATCTACTTTATGTTATCTTATTCTTTGTACTGAGCTGTTTCTGTTCCCTTTCCAGGATTTTCATATACTCATGACGAAAGCATACGTCCAGCATTAATGGCAGGTGACTTGTTGATCTCTAAAATTGATTCACGCATTACACTTGATTATCTTTTTATATTCTATATTTTCATTCCCTTGTTCAACATTCTTTCAGTGATATTTTTTGGAGAGTCTGGTGGATTTATCATACTAGTGGTTTCTTGCATCGTGTTCCATCGTGGATGTTGCTGCAAGAGAACTGAGAGCGATGAGGAGCGGACCATCCTAGAGTTTATGGACCCGCTCGGCTCTACACCTCCCACCGTGGAAAATTTCTTAAATTATTACTCCTCACAGGTGCCTACCAGATATTCTTATGCACAGATTAGAATTTACACAAATAATTTAGCGGAGCAGCTTGGAAAAGGAGGTTTTGGAACAGTTTATAAAGGGAAGCTTCCCAGCGGCCGACTGATAGCTGCAAAGATTTTGGATGAGTCCAAGCAAAGTGAACAACAATTCATTGCTGAGGTTGGTACAGTGGGGAGCACCTATCATGTCAACCTGGTGCGTATGTTAGGTTTTTGTTCCGAGGGCACAAAAAGAGCTTTGGTGTATGAATACATGGTTAATGGTTCTCTGGAGAAATATATCCATGGAAATCACCAAGACCAGCTTGATTGGAAACAGTTGTATTCGATAGCAATTGGTACAGCTCGGGGCATTTTATACCTACACGAAGAGTGCAGAAATCGCATCTTACATTGTGATATAAAGCCCCACAATGTTCTCCTGGATGCCAATTTTTTGCCCAAAATTGCAGACTTTGGTCTGGCAAAAATATCGAGGAGAGAAGAAAGCCACATCTCAGCAGCTCATGGAGGAACGCTGGGTTACGCTGCGCCAGAGATGTGGTCAAGAATATATGGACCTGTGACTGACAGAAGCGATGTTTATAGCTATGGCATGTTGATTATGGAAATGGTGGGAGGAAGAAAGAATATTGACTTTGATAATTTAGAGAGTAGATCAAGCAAATTCTTCTATGCCGAGTGGGCTTTTAAGCAGGTAGAGAAAGGCGAATTTGGGAACCTAAGGACAGGATACATTTCAGAGGAAGATCAAAGATTAACCAAAAAGTTATCTTTAGTGGGATTATGGTGTATCCAGTTTCATGCATCTCGCCGTCCCCCGATGAGTAAAGTGATCCAGATGTTAGAGGGAGACGTTGAGATCACAACTCCTCCTTTTCCATTCCCTGTTGATACACCTCCAGTTGCTCTCTCAGATCAATCATCTGTGTCTAATAATTGTTCTTCAATTTGTGCTTCCGAGGTTCAAATGACAGATCCCAAAAGCACTGTTGAAACACCTCCACTTCTACAGCCGTCTTCCCTGAATCAGTCATCTTCTTCAAACCAGTGTTCTTCAAGTTATGCGTTGGAGATTGAAATGACAGATCCCAGAAGTACTGAGATCGCCAACACTTCCGGATAAGGTACTATGCATGCGTCACAGAAAATGTTTATTTATACAAACTACTTTGTATTTTCGTGTATTCACTTGTAAAATGTTTCAGTTTTTAAAAAAGTATTTATATTGTCTGATTATTTTAGAATGGGAAATGAAGAGTGTTACCCCTTTCCAATCGAATCAATACGATACCATTGCAACAGTACTTTGATTTTACCGATTTTCTTGAGGAGAGTTATTTAAGTAGACACATGTGCCATTAAATATGTGGATGATTCAATATGATGAAACAATTAAAAAACAGTATATTTTGCTTTGCTTTGCCGAGTTTCACAAACCTTATCACTTTAGGCCAAAACATGTAATATTGAATATTGGGATGACAATGAATTTCATATATTCAATGATTTCTATAACCTTTCATTGTTGGATTATTATGATTTACTTAAAACTTAATTATTAGTATAATTAAATCGATAAAGTGGTTAATATATGTTTAGAGTAGCATATTATAATATATCAATTATTATGTGGATGTTTTAATTGATGGCTAGCAGGTATGATTACTATTATATAATTAAAATTGAATTATGAGTATAATTATATTGATAAAGTGGTTAATATATTTTTATAAGTGACTATTTATAGTATATCAATTATTATGTGGTTGTTTTAATTGATGGCTAGCATAAAAGAAGAGCCATTTAGCCACACATTAGCACCATTATTTGTAAAGGATTTGAGAAATCTTAACTTCAAATAGTGGTGCAAAAGTGGTGATAATGTGGAGATATGCAAGTGGTGCTATGTTTTCTAATGCAAAAGTGGAGTTAGTAAAAAAAGTTAAATTTGGTGTTAAATGCATATGTGGCATTCTATGGTGTATGGTGCAAACCACCAAAAACCAATCTGCCCTTGATCAAGATATTGTGATGCAAAGCACCAAAATCAATTTTACAAAACTTAAAAATTTATCATAAAAATATCAAAATTATTATTATAATAATAAATTGTATATGGTGCAAAGCACCATAAAATAAAAAATGGTGCAAAAAAAAAATAAAATTATTATTATTATTATTATAAAATTGTATATGGTGCAAAGCACCATAAAATATGAAATGGTGCAAAAAAAAAAAACCTCATTTATTTAGAAATGTTATATATTGCCAAGGTTTAAAGAGAGATTAAGAAGTTGTATTTGATCATTTAGAAGCTACGTGTTAGTGATCCTAGGAAGAGTTTGATTTTAGTACAAAAGAAAAAAAAATTGCCTTGATTCCAAGGTTTTTGCATAGCTGTTTAAAGATCTTCAATTTCAATTCCCTAGAATTTATGGGATCTATTGTTTATTGCTATTTTATCCTGTTGTCAATGTCGTGTGTCAATGTTGTCAATTTCCATGCAAATCCAATATATGGTGCGTACCCTAGTAAAGAAGGTCAAGAATATGTGTGCTAGTGCTGTCAGTTTTCATGCATGTGATGCAAACATATGCAAATAGGAATGTTTATTTGTTTTGAAAATAATAGAGAAAAAAGCAAAAATATCCTTAAAGCAGCGGTAAATGATAAATATCTAGTTTTGTTTTTATAACAACTATGGCCATTGGATTACATAATTATATTATACAACATCAACCAAATCAATCCATCCTTTCATCTTTAAATAAATTTATACTCTAAAAATGGCAGCGAATTGATTCACAATATTCATTGTCACGACTCGCAATTTGGAGGTGGACAGAACCTCACAAATCAAATATTTTCTTAAGATTTTTCCAGATGGGGACTTCGGAATTGAAGTGACAAATGCCACTCGACGTATTTTCTTGTACGGTGAAACATGCACTCAACTACAACAACAAATTTCTCTCATGAGTGAACAAGATAAACCAAAGCTTTAGGTTTATTTTTAAATACCCTAGGACTCTGTAATTTGGAATTGAAGTGACAAATGTCACTCGACGTATTTTCTCGTATCGTGGAACCTGCACTCAAGTACAACAACAAATTTCTCTCCTTAGTGAATAAGATAAACCAAAGCTTTAGGTTTATTTTTAAATACCCTAGGACTTTGTAATTGGGCTCAACATGAATCAGTTAGTTGGCACAAAAATTTGAATATAAAACTTTCATCGCTCACATAACTTTACAAAATACTTACAAGTTCCAATATAAAATTTTCTTACATAAAAGCTTCCCTGCAAAGTGAATCATCAAGGGAACAGAAACCAAAACTGAATGTACAATTAGCAAAAAAATAGGGAAGTGTTACATTTACCTGTTTTGCAACAAAATAATTTACTTCCTCCTCACACAGATTGCTACCAGTTTTCCTCACAACAAATGACATTGGTACTTGACTTGCTTCCTCATCGGGGATATCTAAAACACAGAATGCAAGCTTAAATTAATTAGAAGGTATGCAAAAATCTAAGACACAAAATTGCATGCTTAAATTAATTAGAAGGTACGCAAAATCCAGCGTGCAAACAAAAGAGGATATGCACTAAATCTTGTAGGGTCTGTGCAATGAACCCAAATATTGAATTTTGGCTCAAGAAGTGTGGTAAATGAAACTCACGAAATAACAACTACATCAATAATATATGGGTTTGAGAAGAGCAATTCCTCTAATTCTGTTGGAGCAACCTGCCAAAAAAATACAATTTTGTGAAATTTTTTTTGATTTGCATCAAACTAAAGGACCTTGAAATGCTAATTCTTCCTGGGCAACTTGCCAAAATATTTACAAATAATTTGAGAGGATAAATATATTGAATTTTCATCAAACTAGAGGTCCTGAAATGCTTTGTACCTGAAATCCTTTGTACTTGATCAACTCCTTTAATTTGTCCACAACAAAACTCTCCTCACCTCATTTTATACATCGATCTTCAAGAATGTCTCTGCGTCTTGGGCATCGTGGATGGAAGCATGATATGGGCTCTTCTGAGGTAGTGTGGATGGAAGCATGGTTCAGGTTCTTCTGAGGCAGCATGGATGGAAGCATTGTCTAGGTTCTTCTATGGTAGCATGGGTGGAACTGTAACCTGAATTCTGTTTTGAGTTCATAATCAGATCTACGTTGTGGTTAGGGCTTGTTTATGATTGGTTTATCTTGCAGCTAGAATACTGCAGTAAGGAGTCTCCCCTACAGTCAAATCCACAGGCCTAGAGACCTCTATTCTGGTAACTAGTTGCTTCTTAGACAACTGGAGCTTATTGGACAGATCTACTATACACAATTGGTTTCAGTAGTGGGCTAATGTTGCATGCCACCGTCCATCCTGTAAGGCCATGGATCTGATAATAGAGCTAGCGCAAGAAATTCTATGAGGAATGTTGTTGAAAGGTTTTCCCTAAGTCAGATCCATTAGTTATGATCAGGTTCCTTAACCTGAAGATTGACTCAATTTAGGTGCAATGTTGTTATTGACAAGTTATTTTGTTCCCATCAATCTACTCTCTCTACTGAACACTTGATATTGGATAATAAGATGGATTGATCAAGGGTTCTCCCCTTCTTGGGGTTTTTCCCTGGCTTGTGCCATATCGTTGTGTCCTCTTGTCTTCTGCTCGTTCATTCAATGTTCTTTCAACAGTTACTGTCATGTGATGATTAATATGTTTGTCTAATGATCTAATGTAATTAATTATGGGCTTATGAAGTAACTATATCAAGCAAAGAAAATTTTAACTAAATTAACACGGTTTCAGAGCTAGGAGAAGCCAAGCCCAAGAAAGAGTTTCGAATGACAGATTCTTTGAGGTTTGTATGCAATGTGATTGGGAATCTTGTGTAGCTCTCAGCGTTAATCAACTGCCTTATACAACGTTGTTTATATGTCTTCTAAGTTGCACTGGTTTCGGCATGGCAATGATAAACAACGTGTTCGGAATGAAAAAGAAGGAATAATCTCCTATTTAATGATGATTTAATTCAGTAATCTCAGAAAGTTCGTTGAATCACCTCAATTCACAGAACATCACTCCTAAATATTTTTCTAATAGTAACAATTGCACGGAGGATGAAGATGATACACTCTATGATTTGATGACACATGTCTAGTTACCCTATGTTTGTATCTGCAATTCAAATATAGATCTGCATGGAAGAGTATTATGAGGATGATCTCGTTGCTATTAAAGAAGGTCGAATCATTGTGGGAGGATTATATAGTAAGGCCGATCCATTTCTCCTCCAAGATTAGAAGTTGAATCTGATAAACTGATTGATGCCGTGTTTTTCTCCAATTTCGATCAAGCTCCACAAGTTTATGCAGAAGCGAGTGAGAATTTGTACGCAGAGAGAAGGGCCACATATTATTTGTCTCAGTAGCAAACACAAGGATGAATTATTTAATGTTCCAAGAGTAGTCTCAAATGGCCGAATCATTGTGTATTCCAGTAGGGGTTTCAAGGTCGAATTGTGCACAATATAAGGAGGTTGAAATTTCCCTATACCATGCTGGAGTGAATACACAATAGGAGAGGGCCAAGTTAGGAATTTTCCTAGCTAATTCAAGCCAGAGTTTGAAATTTCCCTTTGTTGTACAATATATCAGTTTATGAGACTCTTATTCCTACGCTGCATTGATATTGGAAGAATTGATATGGCCTCTGTCAGAAAAAGAAGATGTTGTAATCTTCAGCGTTGAACATTCAAAAAATTTGGGTATGCTTAGAGGACCGTTAGCTATCTTTACTGGTTGTACATGAGATTTCTTCACAGGAGGTCAAAGCTATTTGTTTTCGAGGCCATATACTATCCTCTGTATAACGCAGGTGTTGTGGGAGAGTTCTTTCTTATGGGGCGAGTCATGTCAGATTCCCACGAGTTTCCTTGTTGGCTATGCTCGCATTTATCACCTATTTGGAGTTCACACCAGCGATTCCATTCATATAATTGTGGGTTTATCATCGTTTGGTGCCCTTCCAGTGGACAGTTTGCTGGGTACTAGGGCAAGAAACATCCTAGCCTGCCAGCATGGCTAATGCAATGAATTTCTTGATTACCCAAGAGATTGGTGTAGTTCTAGTGAAAAGGGTTTGTTTGTGTCTAGTATGACTAGGATCCAGGATAGGGGTTTGATTACACTCTTGGATGACATCCCTAGTAAGTCTGAAGCTATGAATTTATATTGTATACCACTGTTGACACATTTGACATGTTTTGATAATTCTGATAGAACAGTAGCCATACAAATCTGGTGTGAATTCTAATCGGCCCTGGTACACTTCCTCCAACATATTAGAAACTTTCACATCTGATATATATATGGCTATTGTTCTATAAAAATTATCAAAACATGTCAAAGGTGTCAACAATGGTATACAATATAAATTCATAGCTTCAGATCAAGCATATAGTGATGCATCAATGACTGCCGAACAATTCTGTATCATAGCCCAGTTGAATGTAAGTTTTCAGACTGTTTATTTGATCCATGAGGCTATTATTGAAAATATACAACAAAGATGGTGGCTCAATTTGAAGATTTTATCTTGATGAGGTGTAGAAGTATCTTTCCTCTTAAATGACAATGACACCATGATTACATTCTATTGAAAGTCAGGACTATGTTCATTCTTGATAAAGGATAATGATCTCTCTAGTGAATTTCGTCTATTGTCTTATGGTAAAGAGAATCAATGACCATCTTAATAAAGTAAGTGGCCCAGTACGTTCTACCTGTGGTTTTGCTATGATCTACCTACTCTTATAATGGTTGATATAACTATTCAGATTGCAAGAGGGAATGGAACACAGACCATTATGAAATCATGGACCTATCAGTCAAGGACAAATCCCTGTATATATGTCATCAACCCTTTCTATGTGTGATTTCATCTTATGTATGGTTGTCTACTCAACTGTCTAGTGGCTATGGTGATATGATTGTAACCTCTGTAAATTGATAGTCTTGTTCACAATTAAGGATGTAAACAAGACATGTAAATCCAATGTTCCACCGAGTCCTATGAGGTAAATACAATAGAGGCAGCGCGGAGTGATCTATAAATAATCCCTACCAATTTTCAGGAAACGTGGGGGGACGTCGAGGTCATAAAAATTATAAAATATAAAAATATATATAATATTATAATATTATATATGATATATCATTGAAAATTTAATAATAAATATTTATAATGCAATTGTATTTTTCATTTTTGCAAGGAATGTATATACAATCATCATACACTTATATCATGAAAGATAAATCATAAATGATAAAATTTAAAAATTATAAATCGATGAATGATGAATCATCTAACTGAAACAAATTTAAAAGTTAAAAGTTAAAACATACATCATAGATTCATATGTACTTTGTAACTCTATAATCATTAATGTAACTACTAACAATGTACAATGAAAATAAAGTTTAAGATATCATATGAGTCATGACATATATGATATTATATCAAGATTCAAAATAAACTTTAAACTGAAGTTTACAACTCAAGTCTGAAACATAAATATTAAAACTTAAAAGCAAATAAGTTTAAAGTTATGTTTGCAACAGTGAAACATAAAACATAAAACATAACTTCTTCCGACTGCGGGCTTCTTCCGGCGGCTGCGGCAAGTGCTAAGTGCGGATGATACAATGATACAATGAAAACAAATGAAACCTAAAAATTAATTTAATTAAACAATCGATTATTAAAATATATTTTTTATTTTTTTCATTTAATTTTTTTTTAAAAATTGTGGGCCCCACACGCCCCCTCCCGTCCCCTCACTCCCCCTCACGCTCCCTCCCGTCCCCTCACGCCCCCTCACGCTCCCTTCACGCTCCCTCAAGCACCCTCGACCTCGTCCCATCACGCCCCCTCACGCTCCCTCCCGTCCCCTCACACTCCCTAAAGCACCCTCGACCCCTCAATCTGAGGAAACGTCCCCTTTGACGTCCCCCTTAATTTTCTGATTTTTGGGGGCGTCAGGAAACGTCCCCCAGAAGTCCCCAAGACCCCGTGAGCGCGAGGGCAGCATTCTAGACTTAGGTGGGAGGGCGAGTCCCCCGTGTAACACCGTAAAATCGTTATCCGATCATCCATGGTGCGGCTCCGTCAAAGACTCGTCTTTTGCCAAAGGATACTCACCCCCGAAGTTCATGTCATCTTACCCAAATCAGCTTTAAAGAAGAACCTCATTGATTCTTTAGCTTCCTAGAAGTATGTTGCTCACTGTAAGCTAGATAATCACGTGACTCATGTCATCAAAAGGACGTACACGATTCTCGACAGAAGACATAATGAATCTATTAAGAAAGGCTCAGATATATCCTTGCTATTTGAAAGGATGCATGGAAGCCGCATGATCATGACCTTGGTTATATTCTAGCAAGGTCACTCCTTTTATATATCCAACAGGAGCTACTGTCAAGGCATACAATTGCAGCTATAATGACCCCCTCATCTATCGAAGTAAGAGGGAGTTGACCCAGCCTTGTTGAAATACACTTTAAGAAGTTATTTGGTTTGTCATGGACCATTCAATATTAACTGAGCTGGAAATCAGAAGACTGGAAGAGCACCTTCTGGGATCCACCATGAAAGGATCATTGCCTAAAGGCAGTTACTCTAAGAAACATGGCTTATTATGAAGACTCTTAGTGAGTCACTACCATTAAATATTGCAGCAGAAGTATTTCACCTATTTCTGTATATGGTTCAATAGAGGGCACTCCTACTTTATGGCATGACTGAATGGATAGATCTCATGTTGAATAGGTTTCCTGGTGAGCACTTAGCTAAGACAAGCATAGGAAAACACAGAACAGCGAGGTGAGGAGGACATAAGAGTTATTTGTTTGGGTTATTCCTTCTCAAAATTGGACAACAAATTATTTTGGTAGCCATCTATGGTAATAAAGACCTCTGACCTACAGTAATCTCTTCAGATCTGTGTGGCTCGGAATTGCAGAACTGTGGAGGATTGTTTAAGGGCCAAGAGGACTTATATAAGGCCCTCTCTTCTAGCCGCAGAGGCAGCATTATGTGAAGCAGTTTGAAGTTTGAACTGTGTAGAATCTTGAATTACAGTCACCTTGAAGGCTGCTCTCGGACCTGTGGTAGCTCTTGTGTGAAGTTTTAGAGGCTTGGACCATGCACCTAAAATCTGTTATGCACTTTCTTCAAGGTACCTCTATTTTCATTCTCATAAGGATTGTTACAAGGAACTGAGCAGGCAGTATGGAGAACAAATATTAAAAGTTATGATGGATGTTCAGGATCAATTTTTATAGTAAAAAAAATGCTACATTGGTGTAGTAGAAACGCAACGAAATGTTTTAAGAAACTGAATATTGTCCAATCAGTAAACTTGAACTCGAAGCAAGCGAGGTGCCAAATATGCTGAGTATGGAATCTGAAACAGTCTACTGGGAATGGTATTTGTAATGGAGATAACCATGCAACAGGAAATTTCCACACATACAGAACTGGTACCAAGAAACAAGGGAAAGAAAGCAATCTCATATGTTACATTAAGATGTGGTGTAGAAATTTTACTTCTGATTCAATACATTAAGGTGTTTCAAGTATAAATTATTGGAGATAAACTGAATGCATTAGAAAACATGATTGAGGACTGTGGATCAATGTTATACAATACACTCAAGGATCAATAGGTGTGTACTGCTGGACAATATACAAGGGTGGTTACAACTATCATCTCCATCATTAAGACTGTTAAAATCTCTCTATTGTTCCCAGCTTAACAGCAAGCATCTTGGATCAAACTGTTAAAAGCATTCCCTTTAATCAAAGCAAATCGAGCTCTATGGATGTGAAGCTAGTCAATGATATCTAATAAAGATTTCATGTATTTTACTTTTCAAATCTGCCTCATTTAATCTAATTCAAAACCTGGTTAGATAGATGGGCCGGTTCAAAAACCCAGTTCTGGTTTTTAAAACTATGGGTGCAACATATCGTCCAATAGGATGCAACAACCTCATCATAGGGGTGCCGCAACACTTTTACATTCTCCAATGACACAGAATTTTAAAGAAAATAAAAGCGCAATACATAGATGAATCTCATTATCAAAAACCAACAAAAGTATTGACTTCATCTAGCCCAATTAACTTGGAAGCAACAAAATCACCTAGTTCATTTACATGTTCATCTTGTTCCTCATGTAGGACCTAAAAAAAGAGAAGAAAATCTAAATGAAAGAAATACATGTCCGTCATAGCAGGAGATGGGGTCCAACTTTGATGGTGCTTATCCACAATCCATTTTGATTTCAGAACATCAAGAACAATATAATTGTTGTTCTCCTCATTAATTGTTTCCAGACCTAATATATTCGTGATATCCAAATTTGTGGCCTCTTTATTCTCAGGAGAACTTCTGCTTACAGTGCCACCTGGACTGAATGGAGAACCAAACAATCTGCTTCTCAAGGATGTGATTGTCCTCCTAGCATGAGAATTTCCAATAAATAGTGCTGACTGGAATGAATGTCTTGGAATATGTCGTGAAACCAAACCACGAACATAATTCAATGACTTAACAAGAGCTCTTGAGGCAAATGCTGCAGATGTTGAGGTTGGAGAAGATGAATTGATAAATGTAGTCGATGCTACATGCTAATTGTTTGTGGACTGCACCCATGGAGAAGCCTTCTTGTTGGTAACGGCATTGCACTCAGCAATTAGATTCACACAAAACAAATCAATCTGCTCTAGAGTCTCTATCCTAGGTATATACCTGCATCAACCATCAAATATTTGGGGAAAAGAATCAAATGTGTGAAACAACCAGAGGAAATTTTGCAAATGCAATTGGGTCTATATTAACTGTTGAAAATGACACACGGGGAAAAAATCTTTTGTTTTATAACTATTTTGGCAATGTATGTTCAGAAGAATCAAATTTTGAAACAGCAAGAGGAAATTTTGCAAATATATTTGGCTCGGTATCCCCAATTGAAAATGATAGAGGATGATGATCCTTTATTTTATATTTATTTTGGCAACGTATGTTCAGAAGAAATTAAAAAATGGACACAAACCCACACACAAAGCATACCTGCAATATTTGCACATGTGACAACCATATGACAACAAACTGTATGTACATCTTGAATATCTATATTTAATATATGTATCATCAAAACTGAAGTGTTTGATAACACAATAAAGACAACTGTCTATCATTTCATCTTTTTTACAAGTCAAAAAATCTGTTAATGGTATCTACCTGAAGCAATAGAATATTTTCGTATAAACTTGAGCCGTAATGTAAAAAGAAAAAGGAACCAATTATTTCATATCTCTACTATAGAACAAGAACTATACGAAACACTACTAGAATAAACTCACCTAAAGAGATATCGCTTGAGAAGTGCTACACACTTTGCAACAACTGGAGGCTTGTTCAGTCCAAATAAATAAAATGTATTAGCAGTTTCTTAGGAAATGAAAACAATAGACAACTTTTATATTAAATACTATGAAAATCAAACCAAAATAGAAGATGAGACACAGCTGTACTGGCAATCCATTAATCAATACACAAGACTTCTAATGAAGATATCAACAATAGGCAATATTATATATCAAGGTACAATACTCCCAATCATAGTTTTAATACTTGGAACTGGTCTTTGAACTGGACACCTATCAAACTAGACTCAATGGACTCACTTTTAAAAAAACACATTAAAATAATTAAAATTTTAATGAAAAAAATACTTTTAAGATTCCAATTCACTAGAGACAAAATCTGCAAAGTTTGTTCATGTCAAAATGGCACCAAATACAATACATACCAGCAACATAACACATAAATGATATGTCTCTGAATGGCCTTTAGAGTCCAAAAACCAAGCTGCAAGCTACTGGGCCACTCATCAAACTTGTCCCAATATCTACCAACAACTTGTGGTCGAGTATCTTTACCTAGGACAATAGCAACCAATCACTTGTACTCAAATATTCTCAACATATGTTGCTTCCATGTATTGTAGTTCTTACCAAGAAATCTTTGAGTAAATTACAACGTGATGTTAAGTCAATAGGTGATCCTTACACAAAAGAATATAAAACAAAGAACAAATCTGTAACAACCCTCTATCAATTTTTATTTTTATTTTTATTTTTGGTATTCTGTCGGTAGGGAATCAGAGATGTACATGTATGCAGAAGCAAGACAATCTCAAGTCTTGGTAATTTGAGAGAGACTAGAGGAGCCATAAAAGATAGGCTCTTTGGCATCCATTTTAAATAGTGATTGGATAAGACAATAAAGAGTCTTAGTATATGCTAGTAGAGCTTTGAGAGGAGTTCTTAGGGTCATCTTGTCATATTAGAAGCCATCTATCCCTAAGTCAACTTTCAACCTACTGAAGGCTTGAAACTGACAACCAGCATGACATTCATAACAAAGGACTATGTGCCTTAAGAAAGGAAATAGGGCAAGGTAGTACTTTTTATAGTATTTCATTTTTTGAAAACCCTGAAGTCTCTGATTGGTTGCCAACGATTATATTTGGGTGCTCTTATATTTTTAATTTGGATGCAAGGGTACTTGAGCGTGGCCCACAGTTGCTTCATTACTTCAAGGTTTAAAAGGTAGGTTATATGACTTGCTATCATGATTGATTGATAGCAGTTCCAAGGTCATGAGTCACCTATCTGTGAGGATCATTTTTCCTAGCTCAAAGGTGTAAGGCAGCCAACCAGGTTTTCTGTGCAGCATTTATAAAGAATAACAACCTTCTTCATCGGTAAGGCATAACAAGGATGTCTTTAATTGACATTATTAAGCACCTGGTGGCATTCAGTACTTTTGTAACTCACCCAGCAGCATACCCCTCTGAAATGTAATTGATTAATTACAAATATTCTTTCTACTGGATACCATAATTTAGGATGCACAGTACCACATAGAAAATCATCAATTCTATCTGATAACATGATCCCAAGAGTTTCCAAACCATTTTCTAGTGTATAACTTGCACTCCTGTTTTGGCATTACAAATTCTCAATGTGTTTTTTTCAATAGTTTAGATTTAAGAGTTTCCAAATTAATTTCTGGTTTATAACATTTACTCTTGGTTTGGCATTAAAAATTCTCATAGTTTTTCAATAGTCTAGATTTAATAATTTGAAAATATTTTGCAATACATATTATATCGATCATGTTATAAAAGAGAGTTGTTTCAAAAAACCATTTTTTTTTGTCCATAACCTTCACTCCTGCCATGGCCTTACAAGTTGTGTTCATAACCTTCGCTCCTCCCATGGCTTTACAAATTGTGTACTTTATATATGGCACCTAAATATTTTTATAGTTATCCGCATTTATCAGCAATTTCATTTATATCACTGAGTTGGTTTATTTATGTCTGTGGTACTTGCAGATGGTCTGCAATAGCCTCACAGTTACCAGGGAGAACAGACAACGAGATCAAGAATTTTTGGAATACTCATTTGAAGAAGAGTTTGTTGAAGATGGGTCTCGATCCCTCAACCCATGCACCTAAATCAGAAATCAGTCCCAGTGCTCCACAGTTTTACCAAATTTAATAAAAACAAAAAAACAAAAAAACAAAAAAACAAAAAAACAAAATTCTGTAAAATCCCATAAATTACATGCAATACATAACATAATAAAACATAGGAATGCTTAGTAAAAATAAAAAACGCAAGAAAATAATTTGGTTTATGTATTGATGAAGGGAAAAAAACATTTGCAAATTAACACTAGAGTCTTAAGCTCCATTCTCCAAAATCAGTTTTTTTTTCGCTCAACTATTTTTGCTCCATACATTCCACTTAAGGCCAAAAACTAAGCTATATCTTATGACATAATTTAAAATATACGTTGATGTATGACAAGACCAACATTGAATCAAAGGATGGCTGTGCATACACAAAGTTAATTTTCATGTACACATTTACTACGCAATATCCTCCTTCCTGCTTGGCAGTACACCTAGCATTTACAAGTCACTAACTCCACTTAGATATTAACACTGAATTAGATTGATTGATGTTTTGCTAAAAGTTAATTTTCCTAGCATTTACAATTTATTAATCCACTTAGATATTAACACTGAATTAGGTTGGTTGATGTTTTGCAAAAAGTTAATTTTCCTTCCATTTACAAGTCACTAACTCCACTTAGATATTAACATTGAATTAGATTGATTGATGTTTTGAGAAAGTTAATTTTCCTGTAACATTTACTGCGCAATATCCTCCTTCCTATCTGATTTGTTTTGTAGTTTTAGGTATGTTGTTGTCAATGGATTTAGTTATGGTAATTGTGATTAATTTCCAACATTCAGCTTAACTACAATTATTGATATTGAAAATTTCCAATTTTTTTAGATGGATAATTTTTTTTTTGTCAATGGATTTAGTTATGGTAATTGTGATTAATTTCTAACATCCATCTAAAAAAATCTGAGCACTTTGACATTCTCCAATGACAGAATTTTAAAGAAAATAAAAGGGCAATACATAGATGGATCTCATTATAAAAAACGAACAAAAGTATTGACTTCATCTAGCCCAATTAACTTGGAAGTAGCAAACTCACCTAGCTCATTTACATGTTCATCTTGTTGCTCATGTAGGACCTAAAAAAAGAGAAGCAAATCTAAATGAAAGAAATACCTGTCCGTCATAACAGGAGATGGGGTCCAAGTTTGCTGGTGCCTATCTACAATCCATCTTGATTTCAGAACATCAAGAGCAATATAATTTTTGTTCTCCTCATTAACTGTTTCCAGACCTAATATATTCGTGATAGCAAAATTTGTGGCCTCTTTATTATCAGGAGAACTTCTGCTTAAAGTGCCACCTGGACTGACTGAAGAACCAAACGATCTGCTTCTCAAGGATGTGATTGCCCTCTTAGCATGAGAATTTCCAGCAAACAGTGCTGACTGAAATGAATGTCTTGGAATATGTTGTGAAACCAAACCACGAACATAATTCAATGACTTAACAAGAGCTCCTGAGGCAAATGCTGCAGATGTTGAGGTTGGAGAAGATGAATTGATAGATGCAGTCGATGCTACATGCTGACTGTTTGCAGATTGCACCAATGGAGAAGCCTTATTGTTGGTAATGGAATTGCACTCAACAATCAGATTCACACAAAACAAATCAATCTGCTCTAGAGTCTCTATCCTAGGTATATACCTGCATCAACCATCAAATATTTGGGGAAAAGAATCAAATGTGTGAAACAGCCAGAGCAAATTTTGCAAATGCAATTGGGTCTATATTAACTGTTGAAAATGACACACAGAAAAACAATCTTTAGTTTTATAACTATTTTGGGAATGTAATTATAACAAGCAGTTTAATTACAAATATTCTTGCTACTGGATACCATAATTTAGGATGCACGGTACCACATATAAAATCATCAATGATGTCTGATAACATGATCCCAAGAGGTTCCAAACCATTTTCTAGTGTATAACTTGCACTCCTGTTTTGGCATTACAAATTCTCAATGTGTTTTTTTCAATAGTTTAGATTTAAGAGTTTCCAAATTAATTTTTGGTTTATAACCTTTACTCTTGGTTTGGCATTACAAATTCTCATAGTTTTTCAATAGTCTAGATTTAATAATTTGAAAATATTTTGCAATACATATTATATTGATCATGTTATAAAAGAGAGTTGTTTCGAATTGTCCATAACCTTCACTCCTGCCATGGCCTTACAAGTTGTGTTCATAACCTTCACTCCTGCCATGGCTTTACAAATTGTGTACTTTATATATGGCACATAAATATTTTGATAGCTATCCGCATTTATCAGCAATTTCATTTATATCACTGAGTTGGTTTATTTATGTCTGTGGTACTTGCAGATGGTCTGCAATAGCCTCACAGTTACCAGGGAGAACAGACAACGAGATCAAGAATTTTTGGAATACCCATTTGAAGAAGCGTTTGTTGAAGATGGGTCTCGATCCCTCAACCCATGCACCTAAATCAGAAGTCAGTCCCAGTGCTCCAAGAAGTTTCCAACACCAAATTTAATAAAACAAAAAAACAAAATCTGTAAAATCCCATAAATTACATGCAATACAGAGCAGAATAAAACATAGTAATGCTTAGTAAAGCAAAGAATTTGGTTTATGTAACATACAAAAACATTTACAAATTAACACTGGAGTCTTCATTCACCAAAATCAGTTTTTTTTTCGCTCAACTATTTTTGCTCCATACATTCCACTTAAGGCCAAAAGCTAAGCTATATCTTATGACATAATTTAAAATATACGTTGATGTATGACAAGACCAGCATTGAATCAAAAGATGGTTGTGCATACACAAAGTTAATTTTCAGGTACACATTTGCTACGCAATATCCTCCTTCCTGCTTGGCAGTACACCTAGCATTTACAAGTCACTAACTCCACTTAGATATTAACACTGAATTAGATTGATTGATGTTTTGCAAAAAGTTAATTTTCCTAGCATTTACAAGTCATGGGTCATTAATCCACTTAGATATTAACACTGAATTAGGTTGATTGATGTTTTGCAAAAAGTTAATTTTTCTTTCCATTTACAAGTCACCAACTCCACTTAGATATTAACACTGAATTAGGTTGATTGATGTTTTGCAAAAAGTTAATTTTTCTTCCATTTATAAGTCACCAACTCCACTTAGATATTAACACTGAATTAGATTGATTGATGTTTTGAGAAATACAAGTCACCAACTCCACTTAGATATTAACACTGAATTAGGTTGATTGATGTTTTGCAAAAGTTAATTTTTCTTCCATTTACAAGTCACCAACTCCACTTAGATATTAACACTGAATTAGATTGATTATGTTTTGAGAAAGTTAATTTTTCCTGTAACATTTACTGCGCAATATCCTCCTTCCTTATCCTCCTGTCTGTCTGATTTGTTTTGTACTTTTAGGTATGTTGTTGTCAATGGATTTAGTTATGGTAATTGTGATTAATTTCCAACCTCCAGCTTAACTACAATTATTGATATTGAAAATTTCCAATTTTTTTAGATGGATAATTTTTTTTTGTTTTTGGTCAATGGATTTAGTTATGGTAATTGTGATTAATTTTCAACATCCATCTAAAAAATTCGAGCACTGACGTTCTCCAATGACACAGAATTTTAAAGAAAATAAAAGGGCAATACATAGATGAATCTCATTATCAAAAACCAACAAAAGTATTGACTTCATCTAGCCCAATTAACTTGGAAGCAGCAAAATCACCTAGCTCATTTACATGTTCATCTTGTTGCTCATGTAAGACCTGAAAAAAGAGAAGCAAATCTAAATGAAAGAAATACCTATCCGTCATAACAGGAGATGGGGTCCAACTTTGCTGGTGCCTATCCACAATCCATCTTGATTTCAGAACATCAAGAGCAATATAATTGTTGTTCTACTCATTAATTGTTTCCAGACCTAATATATTCGTGATAGCCAAATTTGTGGCCTCTTTATTCTCAATGGAACTTCTGCTTACAGTGCCACCTGGACTGACTGGAGAACCAAACGATCTGCTTCTCAAGGATGTGATTGTCCTCTTAGCATGAGAATTTCCAGCAAACAGTGCTGACTGAAATGAATGTCTTGGAATATGTCATGAAACCAAACCACGAACATAATTCAATGAGTTAACAAGAGCTCCTGAAGCAAATGCTGCAGATGTTGAGGTTGGAGAAGATGAATTGATAGATGCAGTCGATGCTACATGCTGACTGTTTGCAGACTGCACCCATGGAGAAGCCTTCTTGTTGGTAACGACATTACACTCAGCAATTAAATTCACGCAAAACAAATCAATCTGCTCTAGAGTCTCTATCCTAGGTATATACCTGCATCAACCATCAAATATTTGGGGAAAAGAATCAAATGTGTGAAACAGCCAGAGGAAATTTTGCAAATGCAATTGGGTCTATATTAACTGTTGAAAATGACACACAGAAAAACAATATTTTGTTTTATAACTATTTTGGCAATGTATGTTCAGAAGAATCAAATTTTGAAACAGCAAGAGGAAATTTTGCAAATATATTTGGCTCAGTATCCCCAATTGAAAATGACAGAGGATAACGATCCTTTATTTTATATTATTTTGGCAACATATGTTCAGAAGAAATTAAAAAATGGACACAAACCCACACACAAAGCATACCTGCAATATTTGCACATGTGACAACCATATGACAACAAACTGTATATACATCTTGAATATCTATATTTAATATATGTATCATCAAAACTGAAGTGTTTGATAACACAATAAAGACAATTGTCTATCATTTTGTCGTTTTTACAAGTCAAAAAATCTGTTAATGTTATGTACCTGAAGCAATAGAATATTTTCATATAAACTTGAGCCGTAATGTAAAAAGAAAAAGGAACCAATTATTGCATATTTTCATATAAACTTGAGCCGTAATGTAAAAAGAAAAAGGAACCAATTATTGCATATCTCTACTATAGAACAAGAACTATACGAAACACTACTAGAATAAACTCACCTAAATAGATATAGTTTGAGAAGTGCTACACACTTTGCAACAACTGGAGGGCTGTTCAATCCAAATAAATAAAATGTATTAGCAGTTTCTTAGGAAATGAAAACAATAGACAACTTTTATATTAAAGACTACGAAAAGCAAACCAAAATAGAAGATGAGATGCAACTATACCGGCAATCCATTAATCAATACACAAGACTTCTAATGAGGATATCAACAATAGGCAATACTATATATCAAGGTACAATACTCCCAATCATAGTTTTAAAACTTGGAATTGGTCTTTGAACTGGACACCTATCAAACCAGACTCAATGGACCCACTTTTAAAAAAACACATAAAATAATTAAAATTTTAATGAAAAAAATACTTTTAAGATTCCAATCCACTAGAGACAAAATCTGCAAAGTTTGTTCATATTTATACCATGTCAAGGTGAATATGTCAAAATGGCACCAAGTACAATACATACCAGCAACATAACACATAAACGATATGTCTCTGAATGGCCTTTAGAGTCCAAAAACCAAGCTGCAAGCTACTGGGCCACTCATCAAACTTGTCCCAATCTCTACCAACAAATTGTGGTCGAGTATCTTTACCTAGGACAATAGCAAGCAATCACTTGTACTCAAATATTCTCAACATATGTTGCTTCCAGTTGTTAAGGTCTTACAACTAGGTCCAAACTCCGAAGCAGTCGCTTCGTATGATGATCGCAAAGATTATTGGATTCCTTTTTCTAAGAGGTAAGATTGATCTAAAGATCATCTCGATCGGATGAGCGTAACATGTACTTTGAATTTATTCACTTATGTGTCGGGTTGGCTCCGGAATAAAATATTGACTTAAATGTCTTAAAGGACGTGTCACACACCCCCAAAGATTCCTATATATTGGAGAGACTTGAGTTCATTTGACACACATTGGTGTGGAGGAATTCTCTCTCTCTTGATGGCGTTGGAGCTGCGTATTCTTTGTTTGGGTTGTTCTGGGGTTATGTGTGACACGCTTGGCCGAATGACCTATTGGAGACTTTGCTGGTAGAAGCATCCTGCTGATCGCCGTAACGCCACCATTTCTTATCTCTGTCTTGGCTTGTCTTCTATCGATCTATTAGTATGTTCTATCTTCTTCAGTGTTGTGCCCTAATCTGAAATGGCATAGAACATGAGCAGAAATTAACATGGTATCGGAGCCTTATGGAAGACATCGCTCAATTTATAACTCGTGGAGGAGAGACTATGTCTCTGTCGTAGACGCAGCTAGTGAAGTTCAAGAACAGGGAGGCATAAATGATTGTTTTAGGGTCAATTTAGGAAGACCGAATTAAAAGGTTGTTTCAGCCGCAGTCCCTACCTCATTATAGACAGCGTGGAAAATTAAAAAAAAAAAACCGGCAGCAGCGTATTTTCACGCAGTCAAACGGGAGTGCTGTTGTGCTAAGGCCACGGGTCATAGCTCTATAGCTCGGCTTGTGTAGAGTGGTCAAGGGCTGGCATATGCACTAAGGCAGCGGCGTAGCAAGGGACGTGCTCTTGAAGGGTGTGTCGCAGCCCTAAAAGGGCCTGTTTTGAGACACGCAAGCCACCACAATTTTTTTTCGGAACCTACTAGCAAACCTGTTGGTAAAGACAGGTATGGGATTTGCCGTCATAGGCGAAATTATAGGAAACCATAGATAGGGTGGCCTCACCAGATTTTGGATGTCGTATACATTGAAAATTCGGGCAGATTGTACGAGTTTCAATCTGCAGGCGGACGAGACATCATAATAGCGGAAGGTCGAATTTATGAACCCGCAAATTTTGGACATGGCGCTGGCTGAATTTATGACGATGGAACCTGCAGCGTGTTGATTGCATATAAAAAGGCAGGCCGACAGCTTTGAGATCGGAAGCCTCGCCTATTGGGTCGGTATTCCACGATGATTGATCTCGAGGAATGGCGTGGACGGCAGGTTTCTTCTATCTGCACCGCGAATGACTATTACAAGTGTCGATTCTGAATGGCTGAATATGCGCAAAATGGAATGTATGGAGCAATGAGAACCATACCATTTTTTTTTTTTTTTCGCGTCAATTCCTGTAATTACATTCGGCATGGGCGAGTGTAAGGGCAGAATGTTATCGCCCGTCTACAGCCTGTGTAGCATGTGGCCAAATCTACACGGTCGTGCCGTAGATCGGGCCAGAAGAATGTCTGAAATTACAAGCCGTGGTTTAGGAAGAAAACGGGTTCCTTTGTCGTAGTATCCCATCTGGATATTCTCGGCTGATGCGGGAAAAGGAATAAGGGACATTCGCATTGGTGATGTCTCCGACCGTATTAAGAAAAGTCTATGCTGTTGCCGACATTGCAGAGCGAAGGGCATTCTACACAGGAATGATGACGGAATATTCTGCGATTTCAAATAAGGATTTGCTGGAAAGTCATCTATGAAGGATGCTATATATATATTATTACAACAATATGTGGTCTATACATGTGTTAGACAAAGTTATATGCATGTCAAACCATGATATATACTCAAACAAGTCCTGCATAAAATCCCTTGTCAAAAGTCAATTATCGGATTGGAAGATAGTGTCTTCTTTACACTTTCCGCTTCCCAGGGCACATACCAGGGATGAATGTGCCTGCACGCTGTGCATTTTTTTTTGCTATATTATCCATGCAGAGGTCTGGAAATGGATGGTTTGAAACATTACTGAATAGCCATCCTAATTTTAGTTCTCATGGAGAGATCTTTTCTGTGAAAGAAAGACGACAAAACTTCTCCATCATTTCTCACTCCTTAGATACGGTTTACAATCTGGATTGGACCAGCAGTTCTGTCAAGAATGAATGCACAGCTGCAGTAGGACTTAAATGGATGCTTAACCAGGTCACTTTGATAAACAAAGGAACCACATTGATAGTAGCTTAGTGAAGACATTGGACAGTGGTTTGGGCACCACATTTGGAGCTGGGATTGTCTGAAGACTTTTGGAGACAATCTTAAGAAACAAACAGCCTGATTTGATGGAGGTGATGCAAAATCCAAGGCTAGATTCATTGCTTGTGAAAGGCCGAGACTATGAGTATGCATCTAAATTGTTGTAAAAATTTGAATGTGTAAATGACGCAGTTGGTGTATTCTGTGATCACAATATTTCGGCACATACCCTCTTACAGGAGTACGATTGAGTGTTGATGAATGTACCTGCATGCTCAAATGTGACTTCTTGTATTTTACAGTGTGATGTAAAACAATGGTGGTTTCTTGTAAACCATATGCTGAAGATATCCTTGTATTGGCAAGTCCTGTAAGCAAGCTATTCATCTGTGCGTAAAGGGGACCGTTAGAAGACCGAAAGGACCTTGTGAGCGCTATGCGGTAAATATTGAGCAACAACACTTTGCAGTATACATGAAAGAGAACCTCGCCTGGTACATCAAGGACAAGAGTCCAAGAGATGTAAGTGAAGTTCATATTCGCAAGCCGTGATGAATGGCCGCTCTAAATTGGTGATTCTTAAGTGTCACTATTAAGATGCTGACACAGATAGACACCCCTAGCGGTACGTGAAGCTGGAAATTTAAGGGTTGACTGCAGAAGTCCTTTGGGAAATTCTATGTAGTGGTCAAATTGTTGACGAAATGGGCATAGATGTAAGTCATTGAGCTAGGCATTTTTTTTACAGACCTAGGAGCAGTCTGCTGAAATAACCAGAAATGGGCAAATCTGGAAGCAAATCAAGGTGCAATGCCTCAAGTACAGGATAAACCAAGGTAAATTGGATCCCTAGTTTTGTAAGCTGCAGTCTTAGAAGGCTGTTTGAAGAAGCTACCCACAGAATAACAGGTAATGGCTAAAAGGACTTCTAACACAAGCTGAGGCTTGTTGATATGTTCCCCCTGTATGACAGTAACATAGATGGACACCTATGTAGCAGCAAGCATGTGACTGTATCAGTCTTACATAGGAGCGTTATGGTAAACTTAAAATGTGAACTGAGAAGTTTATGCAGCTTTTGGTCACATGGTTGGAATCTTGAATCATGATCAGCAAAGTCTGTTGGATGGCTTTGACTGTGGGAGATCAAGTCTCATTTCCAAGTTGGTATCTGGGATGCCCTCATTTAAAATAGATATCTTCTCTCTCGAGAGAAGCTGACATTAAGAGGGAGATATATCTGTATATGCTCCTAAGTGGATACTTTTGTTCAACGAAAGAAGATCCTCATGGCTCAGGGACATATGGCTTCAAAGGGGGAAATTCTGAAGGAAAACCAAGAAGCCATATAAATACCAAGGTATCTAGCAGCCATGAGTACTATTGAAGCTTGGATCCTTTGAGGAAGTCGTAAAGCATCAAAGGATGCTATGCACGAAGAGTATGAGTCCATTATGAAGAATGATGTCTGGGATGTGGTTCCAAGACCATAGGACAAAGCAGTTGTCACCTTGAAATGGCTCTACAAGATCAAGCATGGATTTGATGGAAGTGCTGAAAAGTTCAAGGCAAGATTCGTTGCCGTGGCTTCTCTCAAAAGGAAGGCATAGATTATGATGACATATTTGCACCTGTGGCTCGAGATACCACCATTCGATCTATTATAGCCCTTGCTGCTACGCAAGGATGGAGTCTTCATCAGATGATGTGAAGACCGCATTTTTCTGCATGGTGTAATAAAGGAAGAGATATATGTGGAGCAACCTTTGGGGTTGGAAGTCCTGGATCGGGACACTCATGTCTGCAGGTTGAAGAAAGCCCTCTATGGGTTAAAGCAAGCACCCAGAGCTTGGTACAAGAGGATGGATAGTTACTTGATGAAGCTGGGCTTCACTCGTAGTATCGCTGATCTGAACCTTCACTGCAAGGTTAATAAAAAGAAGCTTCTCACTCTGGTGCTGTATGTGGATGAGCTGTATGTGGATGACCTCTTCTTGACAGGTGCTGACCCTCTCGTTCATCAGTACAAGAGGGAGCTCGCTGCTGAGTTCAAGATGAAGGACCTAGGACTGATGTCTAAGCCTGAAGGTCTAGCAGAGACCTGGCGAGATTTTCCTTTCTCAAGGAAAATACATTATGAAGTTTCTGGTATGATGGACTGTAAGTCCATGGAACTCAACTTTAAGAAGTTGAGTAGCAGTGTTGCTGGGCCCGTCCTACTGAGTATCGTCAACTCATAGGGACCCTGATGTTCTTAATGAACACCTGTTCGGAGGTATGTTGTGCAGTGAACACTTTGATTCAACACATGGTTGATCATAACATTCACTGGGTTGGTGCCAAGAAACTCTTGAGATATCTCTGAGGCACGATAGACCATGGGCTGAGATACACTGCCGGGAGTATGACACTCCATGGATATACTAATGCCGATTGGGCTGGCAGTGTGGTGGATCGCAAGCGCACATCTGGATGCTACTTCACATGTAGATCTGCTTCGGGCAGGAATCTAAAGTCGGTAGCCTTGAGCACTGCTGAGGTCGAATACATTGTAACATGTATGGCTTGTTGTGAAGTCACTTGGTTGCGAAAGCTCTTCTGTGAGTTGTTCGAGCATGTGCTAGATGCCACCGTTATCCTTTGTGATAACCAGAGGGGGATTCATTTGTCATAGAATCCTAGGTTCCACGATTGATCCAAGCATGTTGATGGCTGGTACCACTTTATCTGGGATATGGTACAGCGAGGCGTCGTAAGGCTCGATCATATAGGAACTGATGAGCAGGTCGCGAATATTCTCACAATGCCCTTGGGGAAGGTCATGTTCCTAACCTTTCGTGAGAATCTTGGAATCATGGAACGACCCTATTCTGAGGGTCCTGTTGGACGATGAGCTCTGGGAGCTCAAAGGGGGTTTTGGGGATAGCTTCTCGAAGCTATAAGCACTTATGGTGCTTTTGCCCTACCATTGTGATTATTGAGTTGGTTCGCCTCTCATTTATCTGTGCCCCGTATACATCCTACCCATTAAGTTCAGGGCTCATGGGAAGTACCTCTCATTTGGCCAATGAGATGGGAAAGGCTAGAGACTAGTAGCAAAGACTGATGGACGCATCAGAACTTGCCGTACTCTCTATCTAGGATGGCACGGTCCAACCACTTGATCTGGGATCAAGTTTAGTGAGGTTTCAAACCTCCAACTAACTTCGGGTCAGTGAAACTAACTTTGGGTTAGTATATGACTCTCTTGAGTCCTAGTGAGGTTTCAGACCTCCAACTGACTTCGGGTCAGATGAACCAACCTTGGGTTGGCTGGAGACTCTTTGTGAGTCCTATAGAGGTTTCGGACCTCTAGGCTGAATCTGTCAGCCGGGTATGATGTCTTTGTGACTGACCCACTTCTATTCTGAAATAAAGAGGCCAGCAAAGCAAGTTATGGCGGGATGACGCACGATGTTTGGATTGCACTAGTGGACGGAGTTCTCCCTAGTTGAGAGGGAGTGTTAAAATTGGACAACTAGGTCCAAACTCCGGGTTGTGTTGCTCAGATGACGATCCCAATATTTTTATTGGATTCCTCTTTCGGAGAGGTGTAATATTGATCTAAAGATCATCTCGATCGGATGAGCAGAACATGGACTTTGAATTTATTCCACTTATGTGCTAGGTCGGCCTGGAATATAATATAGACTTAAATGTCTTAAAGGATGTGTCACACACCCCCAAAGATGCCTATATATTGGAGAGACTTGGAGTTCATTATACACACAATGTGTGGAGGAATTCTCTCTCTCTGGATAGCGTTGGAGCTGAGTAATATATGGACTATTCTTTGTTTGGGTTGTTCTGGGGTGATGTGTGACACGCTTGGCTGAATGACCTATTGGAGACTTTGCTGGTAGAAGCATCCTGCTGATCACCGTAACGCCACCATTTATTATCTCTGTTTTGGCTTGTCTTCTATCGATCTATTAGTATGTTCTATCTTCTTCAGTATTGTGCCCTAATCTGAAATGGCATAGAACATGTTCAAAAATTAATGGGTAAATTACAACGTGATGTTAAGTCAATAGGTGATCCTTACACAAAATAATATAAAATAAAGAACAAATCTGTAACAACCCACTATCAATTTTTATTTTTATTTTTGTTTTTGGTATTCTGTTGGTAGGGAATCAGAGATGTACATGTATGCAAAATCAAGACAATCTCAGGTCTTGGTAATTTGAGAGAGACTAGAGGAGCCATAAAAGATAGGTTCTTTGGCATCCATTTTAAATAGTGATTGGATAAGACGATAAAGAGTCTTAGTATATGCTAGTAGAGCTTTGAGAGGAGTTCTTAGGGTCATCTTGTCATATTAGAAGCCATCTATCCCTAAGTCAACTTTAAACCTACTAAAGGCTTGAAACTGATAGCCAATAGGACATTCATAACAAAGGACTATGTGCCTTAAGAAAGGAAACATGGCAAGGCAATACTTTTTATAATGCTTCATTTTTTGAAAACCCTGAAGTCTCTGATTGGTTGCCAACGATTATAGTTGGGTGCTCTTATCTTTTTAATTTGGATGCAAGGGTACTTGAGTGTGGCCCACAGTTGCTTCCTTAATCTGAGGCTTAAAAGGTAGGCTATATGAGTTGCTATCATGATTCACTAATAGCAGTTCCAAGGTCATGAGTCACCTATCTGTGAGGATTATTTTTCCCAGCTCAAAGGTGTAAGGCAGCCAACCAGGTTTTCTGTGCAGCATTTATAAAGAATAACAACCTTCTTCATCGGTAAGGCATAACAAGGCTATCTTTAATTGACATTATTAAGCACCTGGTGGCATTCAGTACTTTTGTAACTCACCTAGCAGCATACCCCTCTGAAATGTATTGATTAATTACAAATATTCTTGCTACTGGATACCATAATTTAGGATGCAGAGTACCATATAGAAATCATCAATGATATCTGATAACATGATCCCAAGAATTTCCAAACCATTTTCTAGTGTATAACTTGCACTCCTGTTTTGGCATTACAAATTCTCAATGTGTTTTTTTTAATAGTTTAGATTTAAGAGTTTCCAAATTAATTTTTGGTTTATAACCTTTACTCTTGGTTTGGCATTACAAATTCTCATAGTTTTTCAATAGTCTAGATTTAATAATTTAAAAATATTTTGCAATACATATCATATCGATCATGTTATAAAATAGAGTTATTTTGAAAAACTTTTTTTTTTTCCATAACCTTCACTCCTGCCATGGCCTTACAAGTTGTGTTCATAACCTTCACTCCTGCCATGGCTTTACAAATTGTGTACTTTATATATGGCACATAAATATTTTGATAGCTATCCACATTTATCAGCAATTTCATTTATATCACTGAGTTGTTTTATTTATGTTTGTGGTACTTGCATATGGTCTGCAATAGCCTCACAGTTACCAGGGAGAACAGACAACGAGACCAAGAATTTTTGGAATACCCATTTGAAGAAGTGTTTGTTGAAGATGGGTCTCGATCCCTCAACCCATGCACCGAAATCAAAAGTCATTCCCAGTGCTCCATAGGGGTACGATGCCTTGGCCCTGATGAGGCACAAAGCACAATGGGAAAATGCAAGACTTGAAGTAGAAGCTCGTCTTTCCAGATAATCATTGATCATGTCCTCTAATTATTCTGTTGGTTATCACACTAGTAACACACTGGATATGATGACAATGCCCAACAATAACCTGCCCACTGATTTTTTCATAAATATATGGAATTCAGAAGCAGGGAAGGCTTTCAGTATAGAATCTAGCAATAGGATAATCAATAAGTATTGTGACAATTCATATCATGTGTTTGATAAAAATCATCCAAATGGACTAGGATACAATCAGGTTCTATCCTCTGAAATTCCAAAGACACCCAGATCCTCTGCCTCAGTTTCTTCCTCAAGCTATGCTTCTACTCTAAATCATTGTGATGAGTCCCTGAACCCAAATGATAAAGATAAGGATAATGGCCCCCAACAGTGCAATTTTGCATCAGCTGATCAGCAAATTCAACTTTTTCCCTATCTATAAATTTGTCTATTGCATCACAAGGGCTAGGTTAGATGGTAAAGAAGGCATATTTTATAACCCTGCCAGTGTTTAAATCCTCCTCGAAGCCTCATCACCACCATTTTTTTTCACTGTTTTAGGAACCTCGGAATGAGGCTTCAGAATTGGGTCTTGCTTGGGCACAGGCAATGATCAATCCACAGATGGCTAGAGTGTGAGGGTTGTCTGAGAAAAATGCCTCTGGAAACTTTTGGGTAATAGTGAAGACGTCATAGAGGGTTGGGATTTTCCTTGATGGTTGTCAGGCAGAGTAGAAGCAGCACCTCTTGCTGGGGAAAGGCTGTTACATATCAAAGGAGGAAGTGGGGAGGATACTAGAGAAGTTAGCTGACATTTTCTATTGAATGCCTCTGTAGGATTTCCTCTGGAACATAAACTCCTTGTATTGCAATGAATTCATACAATGTACATACAAAGTTAAAACCCGTGCTATTGAAAGGTTTGACCAAAAAAAGATAGAACCCCGAAAAAATAATACAAGATAGCAAGAGTAAACTCGCCTTGGGATAAGCCTTGACAAATGCAACTAAGCGGCTATGGAATGCTTTTCAAAAACCCAATGTGTTGTTTCCTTTGGAGGCCTTGTCCTTGCCACTTAGCACTGCATCGTGCAAGAGAGTGATTTTCAAGTCTAGCTTCATGCACAGCTTCTTCTCGTCAGGTGCCATGGTCTTCTCCAACAGCAATCCTTCGGGGAAAATGTGCTTCATTTGTGCCAGATGATACATCAATCTCCTGCAAATTAGTTTAGGGCTTACTATTAGTTGATGATACAATATAATTGAAGCACGCATTCAAAGAAATTGGTCTTTGCAGTTAGAAAGAACCCTAAATCTCGTTACTGGCCTATCGACCCTGCAGTGATTAGTACCATACCTGTTACGGTCTTCTAGTTATAAGCATTGTAGGTACGAGAGGAGAAAAAAGAAACAGTCTGCGGGTTAAACCGAGACATATTTGTGGGTCATTGTTTCGACTTGGGGACAGATGTTACTGAAGCTACTAATTGTCTTGCGGAGCTGAAGCAATCTGATGGCAGCTTCCATGGAATCAAAAAACTCTGCCAGCATTGCATACCTGTAAAACTCAGAAAAATCTACCAGCATTGCATACCTATAAAACTCAGAAAACTCTGCCAGCATTGCATACCTAGAGACTGGATTCGGCAAAATGTAGAAAATCATGTATAATCATCTCCTGTGAGTATTATCATTTGACTGGCTTTTCCCGCCAATCCACCTTGGCCATACGCGCGCGAAGTGGAAAATGAAATTTAATGAAAATCCCAAAACTTTTACGATTATCATAATTATTATTATGCAAAAAAAATATTATTTGATTAATAATAACTGTTTTATAAAAAATATTATTTGATTAATAATAAATGTTTTAATTTTTGTTAAAGTTATTAAAGGTTGAATCTTAGACTTTTTAATATTATTAAAGGTTATAGATGGTCTAATGTTTTCTTAAGGGATTGATTAGTTTTAGAGATAACGCATTGAGGAAGTTTAAGGAATGGAGAGGCACGTTACGCCTATATGGTTTACATGTGGCCTTAGTGTTAGTACTAGGATGTGACATGTCGCGTAACATGGTGGAGTAGGGGTACTTGTGTGGCACATGAGTTGCATTGAAAACCTGGGAAATAAATCAATCAAGTGTGAAAACATTTGGGTCTTGAACTCAATGATGAATGAAAAAGGGTTTTAGTCAGGTTTTGGAAGTTTACCTCCAAAATTTTGGAGTTTACCCATTGAGTAGTTCATTCAGAGAATCATTACCCCTAGCCTATGGAAAACACCAATGAGAAATGGTGATGGATAAGCATGATACCATATTGATGGGAATGATGATGTTAATTGATGATGCTAGTAGAGGATGCATGGAAGAAGTAGAAAACAAAACATGGACCCAAAATAGGGGTCATGCAATGACATAGTAGTGCCATATGGAAAAGAAGATGGTGACCATGTGGAAAGGGGGTTTTCCGAGGAGTAAAAAATTAATTTAAGTGTTAGGAGGCCTTTATTTTAGACCCAATGTAGTATTTAAAATTTATTTTTGTTAGGGGGTTAAAGTATAGAAAGGCATCAAAGAAGTTCCATAAAAACTTCCCTTCAAGGAATATTTTGCCTCCCTCCATCGACAAGTGTTGGTAGTTGGACCTAATGAGATGGTGACATCAACCAGGAGGAAAGGTCAATTAAAAGAGTCAATAGTTAGTGACATCAACATGATGTCATACAACTGAAAAATTCAATCAAGTGGAAGTGAATATAGTCATATCCCCCTCAAGGAATATTTTCTCGTAGGTGTTTTACAAACCAACCATAGAAACCAATGGATGATTTTGATGGGCATGACATTAAGGTGATGTCAGCCCAATAAGAATCATATGGAGGGAAAGGATGTGGATAATATTTGTGGCCTTAATAGTAAAACCAAACAATGGTATTTGAAGGAGCGACTAAGGAAAGACAAGGGCAGCATTATGATCATCCAGGAAACCAAGATCCATGAAGCCAAGCTCAAAGGGATAGTTCTAAGTTTCAAGCTACCATATGAAGTGATTGCACTCGACTCTAGAGGAAGTGTGGGAGGACTAACCATTTTGTGGAACCCGACGGAAGTCGTCTTTCAGGATTGAGTAAGTAGTCCCTGAATGCTTACAGGGCGCTTTAGACACATAGGATCCAATGATTGGGTTCTCCTTACTGGGGTTTACGGGCCTCATACCCCAGGGGAGAAAGAGGTCTTCCTCCACAACCTGGCTAGTATGAGAAGAGAATTTCAGGAAGAATTATGGATAGTAGGAGGGGACTTTAACATGATAACGTCCCTCGAAGAGAAGAAAGGAAGAATTCGCCGACATGACCTAGATATGGATATGTTTAGGGATGCAATATCGGAGCTCAAAATGGTGGACCTACAAACCAACAACAGAACCTTCACCTGAAACAATCAGAGAGGAGGTCAAAATCAGATTGCGTCCAGATTGGATCGGTTCTTGGCCTCGAAACAGGTCATCTTCAGAGACATATACATGGAAACCTCCATTCTCCCCGGAATGGGCTCGGAACATTGGCTGGTAAGACTGGAAATCGACCTCAAAATAGGACCAAGAAATAATCCCTTTATATTTGAATCATTTTGGCTCTGAGACCCTAAGCTATTTGGGCAACTCGAAGAATGGTAGAAGAACAACGAAGTGGTGGGAAGAAATCTTATGCATACATTCCAACTCAAGCTAAAAGAGATCAAGCAAAGGATCAAGAAGTGGAACAAAGAGGACTTTGGCAACATCTTAAAAGACCAGGAGGAGTTAAAGAATAAGATAGAGACTGTACAACTGCATATTATCACAGAGGGCAGATAAAAACTTATAGTAGAAGAAGAGGGGCAGCTCATAATGCAACTAGAAGAACGCTGAAAACAGGAGGAGATACTCTGGAAGCAGCAATATGGAGTCAATTGGTTGAGGGAAGGAGAGAAGAACACACGCTTCTTCCATAAAGTAATGGTCCAACACAGACAGCATAATAGGATCTTCTCATTGAAAAATGAGGTCGAAGACAGAATAATATGTCATGAGGACATGGAAGAACTGGTTGTACATCACTTTAGGATTACAAATTCAATGAATTAGGATTTGAGAAGGGAATTCATCATTTTTGTTGAAGGCTCCTTGCGGGAGGAGGCAACCTTTGTTTGCATGGTTGTCTGCTTCCTTGTTTGAACCTCCAAGTATGTGAAAAAATTAGTATGAGGAGAAGTCTAATAGTATGTACTTCAACCTTCGAAGGCTCTTGTTTAGGATAAATTATCAATGTGGACTTGAATCAATTAACTGAAAGTGATAAATTTAGTTAGCTAGTGGATTTCGATTTAGAGGTAGTTGGTGAGGCATGTAGAGTAATTCTAGTTATAACAAATTTCTAAGTGAAAAGGTGCATTAGTTAATGCAACTTGTAAATAGTTTAACTCAGTTAAGTGAGTTAAACTCAGTTATGCTAGTTGTAACTGAAGATACACTAGTGAGAGATCAAGTGAATTAAATATTAATTAATTCACAATCAGTGATCTCACATGCAACTGAGGATTTACTATTATTAGTTGCATGCATGTTAGATCCAATGGAGTCCAAGTTGAGTTCTAGGTGAAAGGGAATTTGACTATCAATGGTAGGATTATTGGGTTGCACACATGCAACCAAACACCCATTGGAGTGGCCATGATACTTGATCATGTTGACAAAATCAAAGGAGAACCCAAAGGTAAGAAGGACTTTATAGAGAAACGAGAGGTTAACCCTGTCAAAGGCATTTTCCATATCAAGCTTGATCAACATCCCTCGCTACTTCCGTTGATGGCTGGAATTCATTACTTGCGTTTGATGGCAGAAACACTTACAATTGTTGTCATGAATAAAAAAGAAGAGTTATATGTATAACTGGGCGTGGAGGAGACCCACAAAATAAAAATTCTCAAATGCCGGAAATGATAAGGAATATGCAGAAAAAAATGGTTCAGCTAAGGACTAGCAATGAACAATTGTTGCAAGCCAGTAATGAGCAAGAGAGGTTTATAAGGGAATTAACCTCTAGGTCTAGTCATCAAAGTGAAGACGAAGAAAGAAAGAGAAAAGAAACTGAACCCATAAGAAATCCCTCATCTACCCCCTAAAAGGGACATTGATTTTTCCATGGAACTAGTACTAGGAACTACCCCAGTGTCCAGGGCACCATATAGAATGAGTATTCATGAACTATTAGAGCTGAAACTTAAATTACAGAAATTATTAGAAAAAGGGTATATTAGACCAAGTAACTATAACTGTTTGTAGCTTCGTGGATGGAAAGGGGCGTGCGAGAACCAACACCTCTACCACTGCCATGCCTACACCTCATGTGGTGCCTTCGCGGAATGTTGGGGATGGAGGCCTAATAAGGAGACGAAGAGGGCGAACCAGAGGGTGAATGCGGGAGACAAGATGGAAAGCACTGTAAATTCTCACAACGGCGAGACTTGAAGGAAGGATAATGCAGAGGGGAGGCGTGAGGCAAGCACGAATTGAGGTTTGCCTCAGAGGGGGGGTGATTATAGTGGAGAGGCAAGGGACGAGTGGCACGCTGAGCAGATGGAGGGCTAACATCTCTGGTCGACTGTTTGGTGAGCCGAAGACAGAGATGGAGCAAAAATATGGAGCTTAAGAGTCGATTTGTGGTGAAAGACAAAGCCAAAGAATGATGGGCATAAGTAGCAGTGATGGAGATGGGACACGTCTCCATTGATGTGTGCGCTGATAAAGTTGCAGAGTTAAGACAGAGAGAGGGAGCTTTGAATGCCAAATGCGGTTCATCGAGGGGATTTAATGCCTTGGTATAGTCCTCTGGGGTGGGCAAGTGGCCTGGCTAGGTGTCTCGCCTTGGGCCAGCCAACGTATTATTCTTATTTCTCAGCCACATCCGGGATTATGATATCCTTATGCACCAGATGAGTGAAATCATGAATGAGAGTGGAATCATTAGTACTGGTTAGAGAGCCCTTGAAGAGGATGAGATTCTACTCAACTCCCTTGTTTTCTAAGCATTCCACTACCTTATTTGCAGTGCGGCTAATATGCTTGAAGGAAATGGCATGAAAAGCTTTGAGCCATTACTCGATTTGTTCTAATATTTTCAA